>OMLP01001411.1:0-10246 GCA_900302685.1 Spondyliosoma cantharus
GTGCAGGGTGGATAAATTGATTTTATTTTGTGACAAAAAGAAAGCTAGAATTACACAACACTCCATGTGGTAGGAAGGGAGAACAGAAGGAACAGAGGAAAGAAGGATGGAGGGAAGGCAAAAAAAAAAAAGGGACGAAGGAACAAAGGAATGCGTGAACAAAAAAAAAGAAAGGAAGTATCACGCGGCCTGGGTAACGAATAAACAAGGAACAGAAGGAGCAAAGGAGGTAAGGAACAAACAAAGTAAGGGAAGGATGATTTTCTGTATAACGAGAATAAATAAGAGAGAGTGGGAGGGTAAACTGCCGAAAATAGCCGAGTGAGAACAGCAACGGAATAGTAAGAAAGCAGGAAATAATGGCAAAGGAGAGCGCATTTCTTCTGCTTGTGTCTATGAGTCAGTCTGCCTCTGGGTGGAGGAAGGTTAGGAGTCTTTGGAGGGTGTTAGATGGGTGTCTTTGCCCTCTACGCTCCCCCTACTTGGAGGATGCTACGCGCCCGAGGCCGGAGGCTGACCTTTTGCACTGATCACATCCACCGTTATTATCATCACTGTTTCTCTTCTAATAGAGCAGAACATCATATCCCTATGAAACCGGGGCGCCGCAGAAATGGGAGAATGGACGGCAATTTCACTGCAGACACTGGTTGAAAGGTGAGGAGGGGTGAGCACGAGCGAAGTTGCATGAAAACAAAGACAGACGCGCTGTAAACGAAGTTACACTCAAGTACGCAGCTCAGTCATCTTGTCTGGAAGGCTACCCTCTGTTTCTTCAGCTATTAATTTACAGGCTGCCTTGATCCAAAGCAAATAACCTCATTATCCACTTCTATTGGATCATTACGATAATCACCACGATCATTAGGATCTGTTTGCTTTAGCAGACATGCTCATCAAGAACAGGGTGTCACACGTCCTTTTCATATGGGGTGAGGGGTGCTGTTTAAAAGCTGTGCGTGTCTGTCATGGGAAACATTTACGTTTGCCACATGGTGCAAATTTTCTCTGTACGGAAGAAAGCGGAACATTAGGAGCGTTACCCAGCCAGAATCAAAAGGAGGGAGAACAAAGAGTTTACGTAGACAGTTTTTGCTGCATAATTAGAAAAGCTGGTGCAAGTCTCAGAGCTGCTACAGCTCCAGGCTTTCTCTCTTCTCTTTTCCCCCGCCGTGGGGAATCTGATATCAAGGTGGGAGAGACAAGTATGATGAGTGTGATTCGACTCTGTGTGTTGCGTGAGTGGGCAGCCCGTGGTCAAAAGGCGAGAGATCCACACGACTGATTAGACTACACTGCAGCTTTAAAAGTGAAGTTTCTACTAAGAGTTTGCCGAGGATACTTTGCCCACACGAAGCCTTCTGTGAGCTGAAAACATCTTAATTAGCATTTCAATGCATTTGAAAATGAGGTATGTTGTATGAACAAGTGAAAATCATGCAAGGCAATGGGGGGGCAAAATGAGGAGCGGGAAGACACAAACACACAATTTCATTCAGTTAGGAAAACACTCATGATTGATTTAAAGAGTTGCCAGTCCTAACTTCTGACGGCTTGTTGCTTCATGCATGTCTTTGCATCTTAAGATGAAGCACTAGCATTTCCCATGCTATTAGGATTGATGTTTATGCCTCAGATGCTTCAACAACAAATAGTTGGTTCAGTGGCAAAGCTCCCGCTATGAAGGAAATGATTGCCTCCTAGCAACCGGCACAGTCGAGCGTGCAAAGCTGAATGGCAATCACATCTCACTTACAAATCAGAAAGCGATGCGAACTGCTGCATTAAATATTTGTAATCAAGTAAAATTTCAGCTCAAATAAACTTCCAACATCCACTTAAAATGGAATAAATTGAAAACAACTAAATTCTTTTACTCAGAGCTATTGGGATTTGGTTTCAGTCAGGTCTGAGGCTGGCACTTTATTTCAGGGGGAAGTATCACTAGACTCAGTGAAGGCTAGCCATGTAGTATTAGAGTTTGATGAGACTGCAGAGAACGACAAAAAACGTATGCTTCGCCTGGGGGCCTCTAAGTAATTCTCCTTCTGACTCATCGGTGCTGAAGCTTTGTCACACTCGATACTCTTTTGTACTCTCTTGAGTTAGGCAAGAGGGAGCAATACAAGGAAGTGTAACAATAAATGAGAATGAGAGAGAATTCATTAATTACTTCTTCACCTCCATAAAACTAATCACTCGCCAAAGCGAATATAATTATCCTACTTTTTCTTTCGTAACGTAACAGACATACCATGAAATATCATTACCATCACCATCTGCGATCGAGCTTTGCTGAGTGGGAGGCTGTGTTTTTACTGTCAGACGCGCCTTCCAGGACGCCGAGGTATGACAGTTGAATTTAATTCAATGATTATTCAAATTAAGGGAAGTGATGATTTGGACGCACATCCGCTAGCTCTGTGTGTGTGTGTGTGTGTGTGAAAAACAACAGTACACATTAGAATCAGCCTGAAAGTGAGAAAGAGTAAGCGCCCATCACTGTGCTGAAAGCGACGAACCTCAACGGAAAGGCCTTCTCCGGCGTTTGCAATTCAAAACAATTGGAAAGATGCCCTTTTACTATTTAAAGGTTTCATTTGGAAAATAAAAATCGAGAATTCAAAGGTTGCTCTTAAACTATAGGCAGAATATCATCAGATATTCTTTGGCTGTAGCTAGCTGCCGTTAGCTTGTTAGAGCAGTTTGCAGTGGAACTAGTGGCCCTATCAGCTGACTGTAATTTCCCTGGGCAGTGACCACTGATCGTGTGGGGAGTCATCGTGGGCAACGGGGCTCAGCAGCCTCCAAGTGAACTTATCTAGAAACCAGACTGGGACCGAACACGGTGTTAGAGACTGACAGGTGCCAAGTTAAAGACAGGGAATACAGTAGAAAGGTGGTACACAGTGACTCTGATCAGGACTATGACTCAGGCGGGGACAAGAGAGGCACGCCTCAGCAGAGGAGAGAGAGAGTCGTCAGCAGCAGGCAAAAACTGCGTGTAGAGTTGAATTTCTTTCACTTCGTTCTTAGTTAATTGAGTATTTATTTCCACCAAACCAGAGGGTTAGGGTTATGGGACCCTCGAGACGAGTTGGCGAGTTTTATTTTGTCAACGTCGAGTTTCAATCAAGAGTGGCTTTACGCTGAGTTAACAAAGCAGCTAAGCTCATCGTTGTTTGGTAGAGGAGAGAAAATTGAATTCAGAAGGTGTGCAGTTGTATTTTATGTTTAATAAGGAAAATAGGTGTTAAAATGCCTAATTTCTTGACATTTTGGGAGTTTATTTTGTTTTACTTTTTCACATAATTAGCAAACTCACCTATTCTATATACTATACTGTTCACCTATCTGCTCTTGCGGTACAAAGTGGTATTACGAGACTGAACGTGCCGAGGCCGTAGCACACAAACTTCAGTCGACAACCCTGAAACACTAGACATTTTGACTTAAGATCAACACTGTTGTTTCTTTACATACTGATAACATCGGCTCATGTTTTGAATGTACTGAATGAAAATTCTGGCCATATCTTACATTTTGCCCCTTTAATGTCCTAAAAGCCCCAATCACATATTTTCTCTTTAAACTCACCAGCTGCCAAAATGAGATTGAATCAACGTCACGTGCACAAAAACAATAAAAAGATAGCAGCGTGTGAAAACCTCTGCCCTCCCGCCCCCTTCGCTGTTATCTTCCAGTTGGGCCTATCGCTAATCTCCCTAATCCTTTTTGGTGAGGCTATCGCTAGCAAAGGCAACATAATAGCATTAGATATTATTCCTTCACAACAACCTGATTCCATTACATTTGCATTGATGCTCGACAGCACGCACAGTCTCGGTCATGGTGAGAATGGATAGCATACTGTAACACTAAAGCATTCATTCAGGATGGATAATGTTGTTAAGCTAGCAGCAGCGACTACACAAGCACATTCAGGTCAGATCATCCCAACACTTCTCCATTTACTGGGCTAGGTCAGTTAAGGCCGGGACTCTGGTGTGGTAGTATCTCGCTGGCTCCAGCAGCAGGGCTGTTTATATAATGACACCATTGTGCCGGCTGTGTGCAGATGGAACATCAGAGCTCTTGTAATGGCCTGTGTATTAGGGCCAATGTGTTTGATTACTGACTCAGGCAAAGCAGGGATAGGCTGTGTAGTCAACAGGGAATAAGGCTCCCTCCAAAACAGCAACCCAGGGAAAAAAAAGACGTATTTGAAGAAACAGAAGGAAAGAGGGAAGAGACGAAAAAAAAACAGGGAGAGACTTTAATGGAAGTGTGCTTTAAGGGAATGCAAATGAGACATGGGAGTCTGCAGAGCTGCAGAACACAGCGGAGGGATATCAAACAAGGCTAGTGTGGCTGTCAGAGAGGTAAAGGCAAAAGGAAGGGGGAGGGAGGGAGAGAGCCCCTCTCACTTTATTCAATAGACACTCCTGTACCACTTCTTTCCTGCTTCAGCATCCGCCCTCGGCTACAACTTTCCACACAGCCCAAACCACAATCCTCCTCATCTCTAGAGTCTACACTTTAACTGTTATATGTTTCCGAAACAACAGTAGTTCTAAAAACAAAAAAACAAAAAAACCTTGCTGCCAATAAAGCAGCCAGCGAGAGTCCAATATTCCTGAGTGACATGCTAATCAGTAGGGGCGTAACGGTTCTGAAGGACTTAGGTTCAGAAACTCATTCTAACTTCCCAAACCTCGGTTCATCCCCTCCCCGCCCCGCCCCTACCGCACACGGGCCAGTTTCATTTCTGCAAGATGGGTAATAACCCTGAGCTCGCAGATCCCCCGGCCACATTCCAGTCAGCCGTGTGGAGCGGAGCAGCAAGTAACCCCTAATTTCGTGTCCGCTGCGTTCCGGCTCAGATCCGGTTTTGCTCCGCCGTCCAACGTTCTCCAGCAATCCCCACCGGTTGCGTTTTGAGTCGCCACGGCGCAGTACGGTAGACAGCTGGCGTCGTGAGGCCGAGGAGCTCCCGCGATAATCACATGATCACTCGCGACCGCAGTTATAGGTATGTGTCATAAAAACAACAGCAGGAAGTGTTCCCGACCGAAGGATGAGCAGAAGAGCTTGTGTTTGTCTCTTTTTTTAGATTTGTGTGCTGGTGTCAACACTGGGTGTTTTATTTTTGAAAAGTAACCAGATGTCATATTGTTGTTTCGGTGTTTATTTTTTGTATTCCTGGATAGTTAAGAGATTAATAGAAGTGTTTTTTTAGTTGTTTTTTTTGTTTTTATTGTGGACTGGTGTTAAGTGTTAAAGTCTTGGTTAAGTTAATATAACTTAAGTAATGTTCATGTTCTTGATGTTGCAATGCAAAAATCCACTAATAAAATCCAGACATTTTTTTCTGGAACTTTTCCAAAAGGTTTTTCAGTGTGTTTTTAAAAACCGAGGTTTGAACCGAACCGTGAGTCAAAAACCGAAGTTCGAACCGAATCGTGGGTTTGGTGAACCGTTACACCCCTACTCATCAGAGCGCACGAGTATCTAAAGGGGGTTGACTGCTTGTGATAACAGTGCTGCATCTATGAATGAGTGATAGAGATAGTCTGCCCCTAGCCAGGCAGCTAGTCAGTCAGCCTGTTCGTCAGCACCGACACCACGCAGCAGAGAGAGCATGCTCCCCGGCCCGGTCCTCGGTGTCTCCAGCGTGGCCTGTGATTTATTGTGGCGTCTGAGAGCTTGTCACTGTTCATTATTACTGATGCAACAGGAGGCAATGCCACCGACCATCAATGCTTGCCCTGTGATGCCCGCCACAGCTGCCAGAGGAAGTGACCTCAGCACCCACCTGTCTTCTCACACAAACAGTGACTGCAGCCCCGCTCTAATGGGCTATAATATCTTACAGGGGTGGAACCTCTGTCCCACTTTGGCAGCCACATCTTAGACAATCGCCAACATGGGGGGAAATTCTACAAAAACTCAGTCTGAAAAATACTATTTTGCAGCGACAGAGGAGAGGGGCCTCATTTCTGTAATCTAAATACCAGAGAAGTGGACTTGAGTCATTGTGACTTGGACTCGAGGCCACCGAGTCACTGTTCTGATGAATTGCAACTTTACTAGACAGAAAATTCATGACTTGAGACTTGAGTTGAACTTAAAGTTCAAGAATTGTGACTCGACTTAAACACGATGACTCAAATGACTTACTTAAGAACGCTTTTAAAATGCTTTTTTTGTTTTGTTTTGTTTGATTATGTTTACTACAATGCATCTCAATAAACCAGTTTCAATGTACTGTTACACTAACAGGTTGGATAAGTTGGTCATATAATATTAACGCCTTATCTTTTCTCTTGAAGACTGAAGTTTCTCAGGTAAAGAAAAAGTGTCTTAACGTGGGAGCTGACTCAACTCGACTTGAAAGACTGACTTGGGGCTTTCTTGAGACTTGGACTTATTGACTTGAGGCTCATTCCTGCTAAACACATAGAAATCTATTAAAAACATCTGGAGGACACAAAAGGAGGAGCAGCTCAATTGATGCTATATCTGTCTGCCCTGAGACACATGACTTCATCTTGTTTCTGGCTTTTGACTTTCGTCTCTCACGCTTTCTACTCCATTTCTTCCCCCCTGCTTCCCAACCTCACAGTCAAATTAGATATACTCCATATCAGTCAACCTGCGCTGTCAACTTTGTCAGCGTGAGTTGCGTTGCAAATCAATAGGAGGAAATGAATAATTCACTGTGACCATTAAGTCTACACAACAAGAGTGATAACTGCCGGCCCTGACATTAATCTTATGAGCCACCAACAATGGATTATGATATAACATGATAATGTTATGAAATTGTACTCTCTGGTGAATCTTGCTCCCTCCCGCCCTTTGCATTGAGCTGTTCCCAGATGTCACTTGGCTGTGACTGGCAGGCTGCCACCCTGAGTGCCTGTGCACCGCCAGGCCCGGCTAGATCCATCTTCATTAAGGACAGAAGCGCTGTGAGTTGTGTGTGTTATTATCAGTGTCTATTAATCTGTAAGCTCCAGCAGGGCAACCCCCGCCTCACTGCTGCGCTAACAGTACACCACAGCCAAGCATGGCTGTACACAAAAGCACTTCTGATGCACACAAACTCGTGCAAAGTTTGTATGACACACAGTCAAACAAGATCTTTTCTTCGCACCCCCGCCTGCAGCTTTCTCTAATAATGAGCACAGCAACAGACTTTAAACAATTCGCAGATAATGCATGCTCACTCCTAATTGGGGGACAATAGACAATAATTACGTGTGGGGAAAAAAAACTCATTCGTAATTGTTTAGCAACCGTTGGGATTCACTCGAGGCAAACTGTGGACACCCCGGCCCCAAGTGTCCGTGTCACCGTATGGTAAGTCGCATGATGATCGTGGTCTGAAGCATCCACACGCATGTTCCCACACATGAGCAGTCCCACATGTACACACACAGAAGGGCCCACCGGGGCGCCACATGTGATGTTGACCCAGTTTAGATCTGTGGCACAAAGTAGAGCAGGGATTCAGAACAAAAAGAGACAGTGACATTTAAAAATAGGTTGACATTCTTTTCATCTCATTGCTGAGACCCACACAATGGAAGTATCCATCTTTTGTGTCAACTAATTATTCCTTCACATCTGCAACTTGCCACTTTAGAGATCCACTCCCTATACAGGCATAGGTTTGGTTTCAGTGAAGCTCGCTGGAGTCAGGAGGCTCCGACAGACCAAAAAAGCAAACTAAGGCACACATTTTACTGATGAAGATTTCCAACAGATGGATCGTTCATCAGTCGCCGGCCATCATAACTCTCATCTAATTCATAATCATCGGTGTAAAATGGTGAGCTTAGAGGTTGAAACATGTGAGTGTTATGTACTGACTTTTGAATTAACCTCGGCTTTATCCCGGGCTTAAAACAGGCTTCATCCCATCCGGTGCATTTGGTTTGAAAGTACACCGCAGGCTGCTCGTTGAATGTGAAGTCGACATTGTTGTTGTGCTGCGGTGCGTTCAGCCTGTAAGAACGTTCAGTTCCAGGTCTTGGTACTCAGCTGATAAAGAGCAGCTGAGGAATCGTGATTTTGACAGCATCAGTGTTTGATTATTTAAAGGTCTATTTTCGTTATTAGGGCTTGAGTTTCTGACACAATGACTTGAGTGAGCAATACTCGCGAATGTCAGAGCTTCACAGAAGCATCTAAATGACCCACACACAGGCACAGAACAGTTTGTATTCAAAGCGATACATGAGCTTCTAGCTTTTAATGTGAGTGCACATTAATTAAGCCTCAGGTGAGTTTATCTGGACTTTCATCAACCCAGTACACTCTCTCATTGTGACAGCTTGGCAGCAGTTGAACCCAATTTTGTGCGATTTTACCTATGAATTTGACTTTGACTTTGTCCTGGCACATCCATATCAGTCTGAAATTAATCAGATCATTTTGTTTACGCATTGCAAGACCATGCAAACATGTCTACCTTCTCTAAATTCAGATGTTTCCGAGTGTTTCATGTTGTGCAACGGTGTGCGTGCGTGCGTGCGTGTGTATCTGTGTGTGTGTGTGTGTGTGTGAATGATGTATCTAATTTGATAGTAGTGACCCCAATCTGCCTGCCAAGGTTATCCAGCTTTACGATGGGCAGAGCGGGCATCAGGAGATTCTGACACAGCAGGCCTGGCTGACATGCCCCAATTCTAAAACATGGCTGTCACTCACTTCTTCTCTTGCTTCCTCTCTGTCTACCTATGTCACACAGACACACAGACACACACATACACACACACACACAATGCCAACGCACATATACATGAAGGCACACCCACACTGTCCCACATACAGCGCAGCAGCAGCCTTCAGAAATAACCGAGGGGAAATAAAAGTCAGTGCATGCATGTGTGTGCCCACACGCAAACACGAGCATGCAATCTTCAGATAAATCTAAATTTAATTCTGAAAACCCCTCATCTATTTATTTGTGTCTGCAACTTGAAACAACTGAATCAGTGACAGAGAAATTGCTGGTGTTTGTATAAATAAGTCGGAACAGAGGTGGTGGAAAACAGACCATTTCTGACATGTTCATCCTAGAAAGATGAAATCAAGTCACAACAATAGCTTAATCATCACGCAGCCGCCTGTGCATTTGTCAACTGCTCAGCTGTCGAGGAAAAAGACAGGTAAATGTTTTCCACTGGCGTGCACGTTCGCTGAGAGAAATCCCACTCAGAACCACACAGAGCCTAAAGCTACCATTCTCTCTGAAATTATTATAGAATCTCTTTTTCTTCGTCCCAGCTTTCTGTTAATCCGCTCCTTTTATTTTTTTTCTTGTTTGGAACAGCGCATGTAATCGCACAAAAACACAAGTGCATACGTTCATGCTGTGAGGTCCCAGAGGAGGGTTGGGTGGTGGTCTGATTATTAGAGGGGAGCAGTGGGAGACACAGTCCAGAGCCCAGAGCTCAGGGCCTCAGTCAGTCAGGCTGTAACAGGTGCGGCTTTCCACTGCCTGCTTCTCTTAATTACCAACAGCGCAGCGCTGGAAACGCTTTGCCGGGATCCACACAAGGTGAACACCCATTAGTGCATGGAGAGGATCCAGAGGGTCTGTGCCGACAGCCCCCACCCTCCTCCCTCCTCACAGAATGAAGTTAGTAACATACACACACACATGTGCACACAGGAAAAAAAAAACACACATTCAAAAACTCCCATGCACTCACTGCGTACGCACTTGTATATTTTTGTGCTGCTACGCCTTGAGACATGTACACCCAGAAACACACCATCAAATCTGCACACACACGCGCGCACACACACGCACACGCACACACACACACACACACAGCTCTACCCACACTCTCTTCTCCTTTCTTTTCGAATACTCATTTTTCCCTCCATCTCATTCTGTCCCCGAAGGCCCGAGTACATCAGTTCATCGACACATTTCGTTCTGGTCGGTGGTCTCCATGGAGCCTCCTGTTTCATGTGACCTTTCTGCCCCTCCGTTTCGGGAGTCTCGGGCGTCTGGTCACTCTGAATCACTCCCCGAGTCTGCCTTTGTTCGTAAAAAGATTCAGTAGAGAAAGGGAACCGGGCGCATAAAAGGAGATGAATCAACAGACATCTCATGGCGCCTGCTGCTATCCAAGTGAAGGATAGTACTATTTGTACTCATCCACCTTATCACCCCTCCCCCTCTACATATTTCTGTTCAAGCACACGACTCTGCCCCCTCCTCACC
>OMLP01001411.1:10266-20613 GCA_900302685.1 Spondyliosoma cantharus
CCCCCCCCCCACACACACACACACCGGCCCTGTTTTGTACTCACATGCTCCCTCCATCCCTCTGCAGTTCTCATCCTGTTTTCATGTCTCATATTCAGATCTCAGTTTGCTTCATTGCCATCAATAATAGAGGAGTTTTTGACTGGGTGCAAATAAACAACTCTCAGCCAATCAGCGGGGGACTTACGTGCATTCCACCAGCAGCTGACAGCCAATAGGAAAAGAGTTTTGGTGACTCAAATGAGATCAGAGGTGAGCTGGTGCTCTGATGCCATTGAAAGGAAAAGTGAATTATTCAGGTGACACTCTTTTGCTGCAAATTCCCCCTAAACTAGCACAGCCACTCAGCTCTGCAGGGGACACCAGTGAGTGCATTAAAGGAAGCACTGGGCTTTTTTTTTTTTTTCTTCCATACAGTGAAAGATTTGAAATGCAAATAGGCATTCACTGACAGCAGCACTCAGTCATAAATTGAAACACCCTAAAAGATAACTAAATACATGCAAATGAGTTGATTAACTGAATATGCAAATTAATTTGTGATTTGTAGAAGGCATTTATATGTTAATTGACAAGGTGGCTCACCGTGGATTAATTATATATAATATAGATTAAGTATAGAATAATCTGAAGCAATGGTTGCAGATAAAAAGATAAGGATAACAATTAGTTTCCCTGAGTATGTCTCTTTCTCTTCCATTGATCCGACATGTGGCACTGACCCAAGTTATAAATTGAAGAAATCTCATTCAAACGTTCATGAAGCTGAGCAGAGCTGCTCTGAATATCCACGTCAGAAGCAGAATGCTGGCTATGCATTCAGAAAGGATGGGTGTGGGGGGGAGGCACTGTTTGCTGTAAAGCTCTGTAGGCTTGTCCCTCTCTCCCTCTCTCCCTCTCTCTTACTGTCTCTCATCCCCCGTCTCTTGGCCCTCTGACCTGTGCAGGTCTCACGTTCCTGACTCCTCTCTCAGCAAGCAGCCGATCGATAGATGGATCTGACTTTACCCTGACTCAATAACCCCTCATGCACATCCTCTTCCTCTGAGGAGGGAGTGTGCATGTGCGTGTTTGAGTGTGTGTGCCAGTAGAGGAAGGGTATGGGTCTGCATGTGCAAGTTTGTGCTCGCAAGGCATGGTCTGGGGTTCTTTTGGCAGAGCTGTGTGTGTGTGTGTGTGTGTGTGTGTGTGTGTGTGTGTGTGTGTGTGTGCGCGCGTCTGTGTCTGCCAGCTCCAGTCTCTCACCCCAGGGCCTAGAAGTCACGGCAGTGAGAAAACAGATTGATTTCTCCCCTCCCACGCACAAACAATTAACTACACAGCGCTCAATTAGACACACGCTGGAGACGCCTTCAGACAAGCCTTCGCCTTGACCTGGGATCTGTTCCCTGCAAACCAACCTATAGTACCTCCAGCCGAGCATCAGAGGTGTGGAGACTGGTGGAAGCCAGTCAGACAATAGTGGGAAGGTGTTTATGTGCCTTGCTCTTGCGAAATTAGCTCTTCCTGTTGTTCGCAGCATCTTAGGATTATGTGTCCCAGCACAAAATGAGCCAAGATTATCTTTAATGATGTTGACGGTGTGCAGTTTCATTATCGCCAGTGCTCACACACTGCTCCGCAGCGTGTGCCGCTAGCTGAGTAAGCGGAGTTAGGATGCTAATTTAAAGGCAGGGGAATTCCAGTGGAGCGTGGAACCCTCTGTATCAGCCGCCCCGCGTCCACCTCGGGGACCCATATCCGTGTAACACATGTTGATCATCCAGTAAAGGACAAACAAGGTTGTCATCCCTCCGTCAGCTTTCTGTCACTTTTCATTTTTCCATACGAGACACTCCAGTGAGCATGTCTTTCTTTGTATCTCTCTCCCTTTCCTTGAGCCAAGACATTTGTCAGAATTTCAACAGCGTCCTCCTACTGCTTCAGTAGACCGGGCTCTGTTTGTTGCCTGCCTCAAAAATAGATGTCTACTGTCTAGGTCTATTCAAGGAAATAAAACGCTTCTCGCCATCCTCAAGTCTTATCCTACAGTGTGATTAATCTAACTGCGAATGTAATCAATTTCACATCTTTCATTTCCTTCTCACCTTTCCTTTCTGAAAACACCGTCATTAACAACTGATTTGTACAATTTTAATGAATTATCAAATTTGCAACGAGTTAATTATCTTATGTGCAGATAGTTGGAATAAAAGAAAAGTATTTCTTATTAAAAGTAGGAAAAACGGGTCATCAGCTCATTAAAATTAAGCTGTGACAATTATTTCCACAGATGCTGGCCTTGACGTTAATTGTGATCCACTGCTGCATGGCCAAGTCATTCCGGGCTTTAAGTGTGTCATTCATAACACGGGCTATGGGAGATAATAGAATTCGAGAGTGTGTATGTGTGTGTTTATGAAAGATAGAAAAGAGAAAGAGCAAATGAGAGAGAGAGAGAGAGAGAGAGAGAGAGAGAAAGAGAAATCATAGAAGTACAAGCTCCAGTGAGTGTTAACATTTCTAATTATCTCACTGTCACGTCTGGAGGCTAAGAAGATAACACCTGAAGTCACCAGGGCGGCAGAGTGGGCATACACACACACACACACACACACACACACACAAACAATCCCAGAAGCTCACACACCTCCCACCTCCTGCACCACCATGCTAGGCCCTACGATTTGTCTCTCTCTGCATGGCTGCCTCCACCTCTCACTCTTCTTTTTCTATCCCTCCCTAATTTTTACCCTCCCTCTCTGCTGCGCTCACACTCACTGTGTGAAGCGTACGTGAGGTCCAGCTTCTGGGCTCTCCCCCTGTTTCCCTACGTATGTGCTGATGTCAAGACGCCGCGCTCGCCTCACCCCCGCTGCCCTTTTGTGCAAGGCTAGGGCAGCAACGCATTGCGTGTTCCCACTGATGTTTATCCTTGTCATGCCTATTGAACACGGCTTAGGTCCTGTGTTTGATATTAAATCCCGTGCTGAGGGGCTAGCTGGTTGCTCCACTGATCAGATAAGCACCAGAGGGAAGGAGGGTGGATTTAACTGGTTTTAGTAATCGTAACAGCCCATTCCCCCTCCTCCATCCATGCAACTGTACGTCCCAACTGAGGGATTTGCATTAATACTGTGGGCTTGTTCCGACTCTGCTACCATATAAATGTAAACCCCTTCTCCTATATAGCCTGAGACACAATATGAGACTTCACAGTATAGAACTGCATTACCACTATAGCTGCTGCAGCATCCGCCAGCCTTCTATATTCTACAACTCGCTTAAGGGATGATGAAATATTCACGGACCTGAGTGTTACAGCAATATCTGGTGCTATGAAGCTTTTTAAGGTCAACTTTCACAGAGACTCTCTCTTGGCTGCCTGTCCTGTTTCCCCTCTGATGCCCTGCAGAGGGCCTTTTGGTAGTGACAGCCATTCTCCCGAGACTTCCTTCTCTCTGTCGCCCAGCCATCCGCCGCCCCTCTAGTCTGCTAACCGAAAGTGGTGTTAAAGCTGGGAACATTTCCACCATAGGACCGGGTCAGGGTGACTCACTGGGTGCTGGAGCCCTGGTTTGAGCTCTCTGAGACTGTTTAAAATTATAGAGGCATTCACATGGAGGAGAGCCTTGAAATATTAATCACATTAGAATTAACAGAGCTGTCAATCACGCCAAATAGAGTACATTGCCCTAATTGCGCGGGCTCCTGTGTCAATGTCATCATCTGCAAACTGTAACAAAGACAGAAATACCGATTTCTTTCCACATGTCATCTACAGTGAAAACACTGAAAGCTTGATCGTAAAGAAAGAAGGCGCTTGTGCGCAGGCCAGCAATTCCTATTTGTCAGGGAGGAAGCACAAATCACAACACTTCCCACATTTACAGGCACACAAATGACAACAGCCTTGTTTCAGCGACCCAGCATATCCTGGTCAGCGGCACAGTCCACCCCCTCACGCCTCATCGTCCAATCCGCTGATGCCCACATAGCTATGGCCTGATAGACTGCTCTGTGGCCGAGCTAGCCAGCGTTACCAGCACAGAGGTCCAGTGTGATTCATGGCATTTACCCCTCCCAGCTCCCATGGAACCCGAAGCTCTGTTGCTGTGACATCACAGCCAGGGCCCTGATTGGCCACCAGATGGCTGCCCTGATTGGATTCTGGCCATAACTGCGCGGGCTGAATCACTGGCTCAGTGCTGCTCTGGATACTGATCCAGCCCACCTGCGCTGCCCAGCAAACACACACACACGCACACGCGAACACACTTAAAGCCCACACTTGCAGACGTGGACACGTGCACATAGGCAAAGACGCCCGCACAGAACAAGTATCAATGACATTTAATTAAACATGCTCATTCGCAGAAATAAGTCACTTAACTGCCAACAACCACACCTTCCTCCTCTCAATCTGTCTTTACCTTTTATACGTCTTGTCAATTGATTTTAAAGCGCCCCTTTTTGAAGATTATGGCCCTTTAAAATCTAAGTGCCCTTGTTTAACTTAGCTTAAACGACTCTCCCTCTTTGCTTCGTGGGTTAGGCCCCATTTCAACATTTCTGAGCACTGTCCTGGGAGACATAAAGCGAATGAGAAAGCAAGGGCATTCAAAGGGAGAGAGAGTGAGAGAGAGGTCTGCTGTGCTATGTGTCAGTCTCTGGGTATACCGAGGCTTTTACGCATGTATCTACTTTCGCTCGCTCTCTGTTCACCAATGTGAAGCAATAAGTAGCCCTTAAGTGCAGGCATTCTCTTTTAAATACACTACAAATGGACGTTAGCTTCTACTTGAGCCTTGAGAGGTACTCCTGAAGCTTTTCTGATTGAGACATGAAACCAGAGCACCTCTCTATTCCCTCCCCTTCCTGCATTCCCAAAGGGAGGCCTGCAGCGTGCTTCTCTAAAGATACCCCTGGCACACACATACGCACCAAACACAGTTCCCCGAGGACAGCTGCAGGCACACCGCAGTGTCCGTGCGTACAACCGGACCTCCACTCCATTTCTGGTGAGTTCCAGCGCTGCACAACACCTTTGAAATAGTCGCAACACTGTTGTCACTCATTTCAGTCCTGCACAATCCTCATCAGAATTTTTTTTTTCTCTGTTGTTCCAATATCTTCGGTTTTTCTTTATGCACTTAAGTCTCAATCTCCCCACTGTTTCCCATTATATCGGCAGGCTGATCAAACACTTGCATCTGCAGCTTTTTCAATCCCCCCTCCCAGAAGTGAGAGAGAGAACTGCACAACTCTCGCATAAGCCTAAAGGAAACAGAAGCACAACATTTGGCAGTGGGACAGACCCCCTGCTGCACCTGTGCCCGTTCAGGCAGATCAGTATTTAGCTGGGGCCGCCTGCTGCCCCGGGGACAATGAGAGGGGATGGACGGATGGACCGAGGATTTGAGAGGAGGACTTGGACACCGTTCCCCACCCTGTGTGCCAGCGTTACGGGTCGAGTGGACCAAATGTCTACTCACTGGCACTAACACACAGCTGTTTGGTGATCTGCCTTTGGGCCAGCCCCACACAGACACATTCAACATCTTGTCCAACACTGCCATCTTCTCCAGACTATAAAGAAGAAAAAGGAAAAGGGAGGGTGTGTAGGCAGGGATAGGACTGAAATTATGGCCACAGCTAACAAGCACTTGTAATTAACAGACCGTGTTTGATTCGAAATTGCTATATTTAGGAAGTCCCAGATTAGAGACTGAAACTACTACAATGTGTTTTGCCACCGTACCGTCATCTGCGCCGCCTTGCTTTGCATTCAGCGCATGCCAGTGAGGCTTCAGACCTGTCTCGCGCTCTTTTCCCAAGGTCGCCATTACAACTGAACAAGCTTCGTTCAAAATGCACAGAGCAGCCATCCCTCCTGGCGCCAAATACGTCCTCACCCCTCCCCTCTGATATTTAAGAAAGCTGTTGATCACACCTGTTCTCGCTCCATCCTTGGATGTGGGAATCACGATGGAGGGAATGGCACCGAATGTGCTATCTGCTTAGGAGCAGTGACGCTGCGTTTCTATGGCAACACTCCACCCGGTGTTACAGTCACTTTGCTATCGTTTCTTTCACTGCCAGCTATTCTAAGAAGCAGTCTGGGTCCTGTAAAAAGGGCCAACAGGAGTGGAGTCACGAAAGCGAGTCGGGAAAAGAGGGCAAGCTCAAAGCACCTGATATTATTATGAGTATATCTTCTCATAATGTTCCCGTTCTCGCGCCGTACTGGAGACTATTAAGACTAACATGAAGGATTTGCGGATACGCCCGTATTGCTTAATACGCATGTTTAGAGACACAATTTAATTTGCGAAGCCAATCTCCCATTGTCTGAGAGCTATGCTCACCTAATTATGCACAAAAAAGACATTTATCAGAGTGACATTTGTTTGTGCGTATGTGTCCTCTTGAATAAATGAATATAGGATCCTGTGGTGAGACAGTAACACCCTCCCCTGGGAGCCCGGTGTCCTGCAGTGACGTCGATCTACATGGTGACAAACTGTTGCCCCGATCAATACGGCCTGCTATCGATCATTCACTGATGATCAGCGTCTCCTCCTTGTCTCCGTCATTATGCAATGAGTGACATTAATGAGCCCTGGTGCTCCCCATTATCCCAGCCTATATGTACTCTCTATTGCACTCGCACATACTGTATTCTTTCCGGCACCTAGTGGGACCTGGAATACCCAGTGTGTCATTTACTTAATTACATCATGACATGTCCAGGTACAGTGGGTACACACTTACACAGTTGTACAAAAGGCTGAAATCTTGCCGTGGAGTCTGGAGGCAGAATGATAGAGTGAGAGCAGCAGAGGGAGAGGCAAGATGAGAGGAGAGGTGAGAGAATAAAAGACCAGCAGAGGTGTACACTAGCCATATCACTTCTCCCTCTTTCCCTCTGGCTCTGGAGCTTTGCTAGAGAGAAGGGAATGAGAAAGTGTGAGCGAGTCAGAGACAAGAGACTGACCACTCTCTGAGGCTACAAAAGGCTAAAGGGGAGTGGGGGGGTACAGTAAAAAGACAAAGCTGGGTACAGAAGACCACCTTTCCAACTCCAACACTGCATACACACAGACATACGCAGACATACCGAGGGCGTGAAACAGACAGTAATGGAGACGTGAGGAGGAAAGACAAGAGAGACGGCAGCGCAGAGGGGAGCCTGATGGGAAAAGACAAAGAGGAGGGGAGGGAGGGAGGGAGGGATAAGGAGGGAGATCGAGCACATAAAAGAGTTGTAATTTGCCTAACGAAAGACGAGAGTGACAGATAGTAGAAAAAGAGTATGTTGAGAGGAGGAGAAAATGATTGGGTAGGGAGCGTGTTGGTGGGTGAGAAAAGGTTGAAAGAGAAACAGAGCACAGAGGAAAATGGAAGAAGGTCAGGGATGCAAAAGTGGGAAGAGACGGAGAAAAGAAAGTGAGAGTAGTGTGCGAATGTGAGAGCTGCGGGGCCTGGGAGGAAACGCGAAAGGACACATGGAAAGATGGAGTGAAAGGGGAGCTGATGAAGATGGAGGAGGGCCGGAGTAGGGAGGGTGGTCTTTAATCAAAATGTTTTTCAATTAATTTTACAATTAGGGCGCTGCTCGTTAGCTTTGGCACACACAAGAGATGACATTGCTAGCAGTGCTATGCGTGTCATTAATATAATGATGACAGATTGGCGCTCCTGTGGGACTGCCTCTGCTCCGTGACAGCTGGGCCCTCCGAACAACGTCACCTGACCGGCATGACATCACCTAACCTCATTCAACATGGCTACCAGCGGTACGTGGTACACACCAGCTACTCCACACCCGCGTGGTGCTGCCAGGAAGGGCAGTGACACCGCTCCCTCCCACCGCCGCTCCCTTCGTCATTCATACAAGGACGTACTACCAAACCAAGAGTGAAAGGAATAAACTGCCGCCCACCTTTTCACAAAAAAATTCCCAGGGTGCACCTGTGTCACGGTATCGTACTGTCTGTTGCCTCACAGAACGATCAATCACTTGAGGAGCGGAGTGCGCGCGCGCGTGCACACATTTCTACGCACACATCCGCACACCACACACTCTGCTGGAGCCTGACTCTCTTATACACTGTTGTCATGGCAACCCCATTAAGGGAGGACACTCAGGCTGCAACTCTGGTGAAATCAGCCTGTTATACCTCTCTCTGTCTCTTTCTTTCATACACACACACACACACACACACACACACACAGATACAGACACACACCTTCCTTTTCTTTCACTGCCAGCCATTTCTATTTGTCTCCCTCCATTACTTTCTCTTCCTCGCCCATTGTCCTTCTCCGTCTCTCTCCTTGCATCACCCTTGCCGCACCTCTCTGCCCGTCTCTCTCCATTACTGTGCTACGTTTTCATCTTCTCACCTCCCGCCTCGCACTTCTCAGCCGAATGTAAATATGTCATCTCACTTCTCAAACCCTCGCCGTGTTTATATCTCTGACTTTTGCTCGGTCTCCACCCACGCATTCTGAGGACCTCTCTGTCTGTCTCTCTTTCTCCGTCTGATCCATCCTTAGAGACACAGAATACATTTGTGATTGAGGCAGCACCTCTTTTCTTGTGCCCTCTCCAATTAAAGGGGAGATTTACAGGGGGGAATCAGTCAGAGGGCAGACTTGGAGGACAGCTTTAATAAGGGCTCCGTGCTGCACTGCTCTCTTTTTCTCGCTCTCTCTCTCTTAGGAAGATGGCCTTCCATTTAGCAGGTGCGAGGACAGGAGATGGGAGAAGCTGGTTACATGATAACCCCTACCTGACAGGAACATTAAACAGCGCCCCAGCTGTTAAAAGCAACAACAATCAACGCCAATTTTGCAGATACCCAAATGCAGTTGAAATAATCACATAAAAGCGAGCTCTAGAACTTAACTGCTAGAAGCCACACATTATTCAAGCTCATGCCTTGAGACTCAGCTGTCACATTAGTTCCAGCTGCCATCCCATCCATCTTGCAGCCCACTAGCAGTTGGTGGGCACGCTGTACGGCTTCACAACTTCATGATATTGATAGCACACCTTAACAAATAACGACTTGCTGTTTAGAAACCATGCCAGTTCAGAAACAACTGCTATAGAAACTACCATCCTCCCATGCCTTCCTACTTATTGCCGTTAGTGCTTGTCCCCATGGGCCACCTGTTTGCCACAAGCCAGAGCATCCAGCCTCAACCCCCACCCAACCTGATCCACTCCAACCCACTTGATGAGCTAGATAACACAGTATGGTGGAGAGCACACACAGAATTCCCCCCAGAGAAATAATCTGGAGATATAGCGAGCGAATGCGGAGGATAAGCAGCTGGACCCTGAGCTAGCGGGCGGCCTGCATGATGAGAAGGGAAGGAGAAGAAAAGAAAAAAAAGAATTGGAGACAACACAGGGAGTGAATAAAGGAAGGGTAGATGGATTAATGAAAGGGAGATTGAGAGGGAAGGGTAGAGCAAGTGGGGGGTGCTCATCATTAAAGGAGGGAGAAAGGAGAGAGTAAGAGAGAGGGACGTGAGACGATGTGAGTAGGTGGTAGGATGTGAGAGGACGAGAGTGGAGCGGAAGGGAGGAGCGGGCATTAGAGGGAGACTGAGGCATCTGCTGCTGCTCCACATGGATGTTTATCCAGCCTGTGGCTTCCTGGGAGACACATAGTAGAACTTCTCTTCCCGGAAGCCGCCTTTCCCATCACTCTGTGGGCCTGTGTGTTTGTGTGCCGGAAAGTCCTGGTACATTTCTGTGCGTAATAGTCTTTGCATGTATTACACACTGGCCCTGCATGTGTGCCCGTGGTGTGGAATGTCTAAGTATAGCAGTGGTGTCTCTTTTGCATGTGTGCTAGTTTGCTCTTCCTCGGCTCTGGTTGGGATTCAGTGCAGAGTAAGGCAGCACGACCCCTTTAGCTGGCTGGTGGCTGTGCGCAGCCCTCGGTGAGGGGGAGGGTTGGAAGTGGATGGAGGGATGGCGGCAAAGAGAAAGGAGTGTTTATATTTAGCTCCGTGCACAATCAGTTGGGAGGCCAGACTGAAGATTTGAAGCACTCTTAATACTTAACGGTACGTGCTGTTAATACACACTGACCATGGAGTAGTTGACTCGGAGCACAGAAACCGTGTTCAGGCTAACAGCAGCTATGGTTTGAGAATTGCCTCTCAAAATGGAGAGGCTGCAACGCGGAGCAGAGAGCTCCGCGTTGCAGCGTGGCTGTTATGAATATTTGAAGCAGCCATATCACTAGGCTCCTGGTTGTTGCTCGAGGGGGGAAACATGGGCGCGGGCACAGAGTGGTTGGCAGTGCAGAGAGGCCGGGATGGAGGGGGGTGGCGGGCAGTGGC
>OMLP01001416.1:0-16311 GCA_900302685.1 Spondyliosoma cantharus
TTATGATTAAATCGAGGGTGTTACTCTGTGTGGAGAGTGGTGGGGACGCGAGGGTCAGACGAATGAGATACGATATAAATATATATAATATAATGTATAATATAATATCAAATGATCTTTAAGGCAATGCAATGTGGGATCATGAGATGTCAGAGTCGATAATTAGAGTAGGGGAAGAAATTGCATAACAGCAGATCAAAATTCATTTAATCCAACCTTTTTTGGCGCGAGCTGTTCGGAACAAATTGCGCTTTCAAAGTCGCCCTATGCAACATTGTTTTTACGGGCCTGTAAACAGAGACGAAGCTCTTGGTAAAAGATTAGCCAGCATTAGTTCTCGATGTATTTTAAGACCACACGGTGACGTCTGTATTTGTGAACACTTGGAGCAAAACAGGCTTGCATTTTTAGGTATCGTGGGTTGAGAACAACAAAAAAAAGCTGCAGTTCAGGGAAGATAGCGCCAGGTCACCAAAACTCTCCCTAAAAAGCTTTCCAAGACAAATGGGGACAAATCGGCATTTCCAAACAGCAGAGGGGAGACACCTCAGGATCACATGAGTCTAAGAGGTTCCTCCATCTGCAGCAGCTGCAACCATCAAGCGCTGCTTTCACTTTAATGCATCATTAATTTCACAGGGAGGGAACCATATGCAATAATGAGCACAGCACAGAGCGTGACTGCAGTAACAAGGCAGGACTGGAGGGTTTTGTAAATATTGTAACGGCCTTTATTTGTGTAGCATTTTTTTTTAGAACAAAGTGCTTCAAATGATCAATACTTGTGCTCTCAGTTAACAGTCGTCCATCCACAGCACGGCAGGGTGTTTTCATGTGAAGCTCCTCGATTAAAAATGCAGCAATAACTTCTTTTCTTTTACTCCGGTGCCATGTTGTTAAAAACGTTAAATATCAGAGCGGCTTAGAGGCGAACAGTGTAAAAGATTTATAATGACATTTGGAATGACGTCATCACTTTAGCTGGTCTTGCTTTTTGATGTGGAGATAAAATGTGGTGATGTATTTTTGGATTTTAGTGTTGTTTAGTTTTTTATGATGAATGCCTGGTGTTTCTTTGTGTTTCCTTTGTCTTGTAACATCTTGGGACCATGTTGGGGATAAACACATGCTATCCTTTGGATTTATTTATATGTTTACTTGACTGGCACCGTGTTTAGCCTCTAAGCTATACCAGAGTTAGCTAGGAGCTAATTCACATGTGTAGTCGCTGGTAAGGATACGGGCCGAGGCTCTGTTAAAATAAACATTTCATTTCATACAGTTATAGACAATATATTTAATAACTACACATCAACATCAGAAAACTCAATAACTACAATAAGATTTCAAAAATGAAATGAAGCGATTATGGGTACAAGATCGGGTTGATTTTAGCCATGACTTCATCTTGTATTCTAATTTTTTTGGCTTTATCTGTCTGATGAAAAAAAACAATCAATCTGTCACTTTATCAATCACATGAGAAGAGACAAAACACAGGACAACGCAGTAACCCAACGAAGAAAAACATCCACCCAAGATGAAGAGAAAGAAGTTCTTAGCAAAGATTTGTTGCAACTTTTCTTTAAATTACTGAAAATGTAAATACCGAATAATGAGTAAAGATCTGAAAACCTCGAGGGCTGCATGCAGTATTTCTACCACATCCGTAGAGAGACTTAACGTGTCCCTTAGCTGCCAAATACCTCTGGTTCTGCTGAACTTATTGTGTCTTTTCCTTTAGTGCCACTTAGATGTCGAGTGGTGAGAACCAGAGGTCTGTCAGTGAGGTCTGATCGACTTTACAGGAGCGAAAAAAACAAAAAAAATAACAATATTGTGCAGACTTTGGCACTTTAATTCAATCTTTAATATTCAAACTCCATCAACACTTGCGTGACGATATACTTAATGAGCAGTATTTTAGCAGTTGTGGAAAACAAAGACATTCATGATGTACGTAACTGCACTTAATTCACATTTGCCCTTTTGGCAGTAGAAATAGCAAATCAAGAGACTTTATTTGATATATATGACTCATATTTTACTCTTATGCCCCTGGTTCTAACCACTAAATAGAATAATCATGTAAAACTCCATAATAATAACATTTGTATCAGCTTATAGGCTAGTACATTTGGGAATTTCAATAAACAGAAGACAACAACAGAATATTTCTAATGTGATTGCGACTTTTTACATGTTTGTTTTGTGAATTCAAGAATCTTTAAAACGTCGCAAAAAGATGCTCAAGCGTGAGCAAGCGTCGGTCTGTTTGCATGTTTTGCATCGTCTACTGCGGCTCAATGTGACGGCCGGGTTAATAACAAGTCCAAACACAAACGGGTTTAATTCATCACACGAGTGGCTGCATAAAACGATAATATTACTGGTATTATTTACATATTTTCCTGCAGGCTGGTGAGGGCACATCCTCCTCTCTGTCCGGTTTGCCACTCACATGTTGTCAGCATGAAAAACACCAGAAAGAAAACCTGACACTGTTGATTAAGACGTCCACTACGCAGAGATGAAATACAACCCTGGTCACATCCCCCTCTTACTCTTTCTCTCCGTCACTTTCTCCTCCACTTCTGCTCCTTCCCTCTCCATTCTTTCTCTTCCTTTAACCAGAACCTTTCCTCTTTTTTGATCTCCTTCTTTTTTCTCTTTCCTTGCTATCGCTGGAGGTGCTGAAAGACCTGGGCAGCAGTAATAGTCTCTTCATAGTTTGCTTTCAATCCCAATCGCCTGCAGTCATCTCTCTCTCTCTCTCCCCTCTCGCTGCTCTGCCAGGGGAAACATCCAAAATAGGTCATAGGGAGCCATCTTGGCCGTGTTATGAATTCTCCTCATAATTGTTTGTGTCATCACGTAGATTTTTCAATAGACACTGCTTCCCTCCTCTTCAGAGTGCTTACCCTCAACTCTATATTTCCAAACAAATATTCGCCCTGATTCAAAGCCGAGCGCGCTCAGCACGGAAAACGCTGCCGAGCACGCTCAGCCCCGACTGTTTACCATACAGGGGCTCCTACAGTATATATATCCACCGCTGGTGTGCATTGACGGCGACACGCAAAGCTGATTAAACCCACTGGGTTAAATTAGACATGCCGGCTCCACCTCATTCTGGGAAATGTGGGCAAACTGGGTCATGACATGGCCCGATGCCTGATGGGAGACTTAACCCCACTCAGTATCCGCAAGTGGAGTGAGACAAAATGCAAAAAAAAAAATCAATTTTAAAGGAACAGCTTGGCAAAAACTGAAAATTTCATCACTATCTCCTCACCCACCTGCTGACAGGAAGTCAGGTGAAGTTTCATAGTCTACAAAACACTCCTGGAGCTTCACAGCAAAACAGCATGGCAAAATTCTCCTAAACAACTACGGTAGATGGGGACTTGTTTTAAAATCGTGGGTAGCATCCACTTGGTCACATCGCATTTTCCAGCTTCTTATTTGTTGCTTAGCGGCTGTACTAACACCTGGGATTGTGACCTGTAGTTTCCCCAGTAAACACACCGACCTCTTCGGCTGTTGCAGTCCCTCCCGACCGGCCGGCTGCAGCTCTTCTTGGGTTATACTCCCACTCCAGAGTCGCACTTCGCTGCCGTGTCTCTTGGCTAAAAGCTAAAATCTGAAGGGTGGGCTACCCCTCCACTCTGTAAGAAAAACAACCCCCCCCCCCAAAAAACACAAAATGACTCCATGCACGTCTGGCGTAATCCAAGTCTCCAGAAGCCGCAAATTGATTTGAAAAGACATTACTAATACAGCGCCAAGGTGGTTCTGTTGCCAAGTTTGGCTCTTGGTAACCTGTTAGGCATGTTCGCTGTGTGATTAAATGAGCTATGGGCTGAAATCAGTTAGTACACAGACACCGTGTTTTACAGGAAGAAGGGAGGAACAGATTTTGATATGAACATTTGAAGACATTGATTTTTGTATTTTTTTTTTTTTACATGTTGTTAAATAGGTGGAGAGCATGGCCATGGATGTGATGTTAAATGGTTAAATGTCTTGGATTTTGAAGGAAAACATCAGGCGTATTTAGATGGCCGATATCTACAACAGTGAGCACGATTTGAATTGGATTTGGATCCGAAATTTCAATTTGCACAATGTGGATTTAAATATGTTTTCATAGAGTGGAATCTATTTTCACACGCTTACATCTGGGGATAGAAGCCTGTAACTAGCGCCAGTGTGCAGCTGAGAGAAAGGATATTCTAACGGTTTTAACGTATCTTTCATAGTTTGAGAAGTATAACCAAATGGATATGACGGATTTTGGTGCAGATCCAGACCTGCGGGGAGAGAAAACCACAATTACGCTCAAGCAGCTATTTTCCAAACTTTGTAAATTATAGTTTAACAGTTATGAGTGGTTTAAATATAGAGTGATGCAGGACTATCAAGTTTGATATTGGATCAGGCTTTTGATCGGATTAAAGGCGACTGTTGGGCTGTTCTTTCAAGTTGATTTAAACTAAATTTTTGTTTTCTTTCTACAAATCAGGCTCCAAGTCTGAGATGAGTCATCTTCGGCCACAACTTCAGTCTAAAAAACGAGTCAGTTTATGTTTTTTGTAATTTGGAAGCTTTACCAGATCATTTACTTTTACTGCTGTCGCTTCACAACAGTTTTAGTTTCCAGTTATCTCTCACTTTCTGCCTGGACACAGAAAATTCTCCACCACATCAGAAGCTGCTTTCTTCTCCTCTTCCATATTTTATTCCCGTTGATAAGTGGTCGTCGTCTCCATGAACGTCTGCTCTCTGGTCTCTCTGGTCATCTGCCTGTCAAAGCTCCACAAACCGTCGTCTAACTGCAGCAATTCCGCCCGTCCTCAGCCAATAAAGATAAGGGCAGGACGGCTGGAATGTGGAGTCGAGAGGTGACAGAGACGCGAGCTGACATAAAGTCCGACACTTTCAGGAACAACCTTTAAAACTGTTTTTGTTTATCTGATCATTTGGACACTGTGTTTAATGATCAGGAACTTTTTACGTAAATTTAACGTCAGCTGTACGACACAACTGTTTAGACACGGCACTAATTCAAACCGTCCGTGACAGTTCTTTACACTCGCTGGTAGTTTGACAGCTCTTTGGGAAAAAAAAAAATGTCTTCTGCCTTTACTTTTCAGCAGCAGCAGTAATTTGTTTGGTATAAATGAAATAGAAACCTAAATGTCATCAGCAGGAAATGAAAGAGAAAAGAGGTCACAGTGTTTAAATCACAGGTGTTTTTTTTTGTTTTTTTTACGGAAATCTACAGTAATGTACTGTGTTTCTGCAAAGCAAATTACTGTATACTATGTAACAGTGTTTTCAGTCAAAAAAATACAGAAATCCAAAAAGTTGTTCAGAAAATCACAGTAATCAAGTCACCACAGTAAAAATCACAGTAAATAACTATGCACAGTATTAAAATCAGTAGCAACTGATAATATACTGTAGAAAAAGTGCAGAGCACCATTCAGCGAAAGGAAAACAAGTCAAGATTAAACAAACAAATCTATTAATAGTACAAAATGTCAGAGAGCAAAAGGTGACGTCTTCATATCGCTTATTATTGGTCTTGCCCACAAACAGAAACTCAAGATATTCAGTTTTAATTTCTGTAAAACGGAGAGAAGGATGCTGCCGCTTTGGGTCAATTTTTTCACATAATTTCTGGTTTTATTAGTTTTATTAATACAAAGATTACCACTAAATCCAAATCATAATCTCTGTAATACGCAGTAACCACTTTATGGAAACAATGACAGTGTGAAGACTGTGAACGGCTCCGTGGTCAATTCAGCAATAATAGGTAATATTCAACGTCTGGTTAGACTTCCAAATTAAAGCTTGCTGACATTAAATTCAGGTACTGTGATTAACACTTTTAGCCTGTCGTCAATCGGTCACAGTTTGGTTGGGCTTAAGAAAAGACTCCGGGTCAAAATAACTCCATTCACTCACGTTACTTACATAAAGTGACGTAATCGGCAAAGTCCAGCGTGACTCATCAGTACGCCCCCACCGCGCTTCAAGAAGTGATGCTAGAGGGGTAACTACAGCCTCAAACCTAAGCTTGATTTATGCTTCCTGCCTTGAATCTATGCCGTACCTATGGCGTAGGCTATCCGTAGCTGCATGCTCCTCGCCGTAGCCTAACTGCACGTTAGTCAAAATGTAATTCAGCATCTACAAGCTTCTGTCCATGTTGATCCTGTCTTTATTCTTACACTGGTCAGAAACATGTAACCCAGCCTCCCCGCTCCCCACACACACACACACACACACACACACACACAGAGTCGGGTCCTGGTCTCTGGACCACCGGCAGGCCGGGCTCTAATGATTTCACAGCAGCAGATTTAACAGAGGGTGGCTGCTCTGTGTCAGACGAGCCCAGAGGCTTTAGAGCGGCTGACAGTCAAAACATCGACATAAAGGTTTGACCCTGAGAAATCCAGAGGTGGAGACGGTTCAGGGACCCACTTCTCTAAAAGCATTTTAACACGAGAGGCTACGACACTCCACTCAGTATTTTACAGAGTGAGTAAGAAGTGTTAAAACGCTGAAAGGGAACAACTTCCATAAGTTAGGGTCAGAAGTTTTCCTTCAAGCTTCACAATCAATCCTAATCTTGTTGTTGATGTATCTGTTTTGCTACTTTTTACTGCCCAAGCTCCTCATCTACATCTTAATTTATCTTAAACGTGCAATAGAAATGTTTTTTGCTTTGACAAATCATTACGAAGTGAATGTTACTACCACAATGTAGCTGTTACAGAATTATGACACCATCAGAGTTTAGGTCGGTTCCCTATAAATGTATGCTGTCTGGCCACCGGCACAAAGGCTCCCAGGAAAACGCAGGCAGCCTGGCACCATTTCTATCTGCTTTCACGTCTCTATAAAAGTCTAAATGAACGACTACAGTCATGTTTCTTGTTCCTGTGTCCCGGGATAATCAATACATTGCCAGCACGGCAGTAGCTACCGCTGAGGGCACTGATGTCCTTTGTGGTTGTTTCTGGAAATGTGGGTATTTTAGGAACCTGGAGGGAGTTTGCATACACTGAGGGGTGTTTTACAGAATGATTCTGGTATTTCTTTTCGACACAATACATTAAATCTGACGAGATTTAGCCCAGTAGATAAACAAATACAGCACTGATGATTTCCCCAGCTTAATATTCTTGCTGGCATGAGCAGAGTTGGTGTGTGCAGGTCTTTGTCTGAATAATAAAAGAAAACAACAAAAAAAAAACACGTTTAACTATTTTTTCTTGTTGTTTGGAGAAGACATGATTATTTGCAGGGCAGAGACATGTTGGGGAATAAAATGTACAAAAAATAAAACTAGACAATTAATGGAATAAATAATAACAATAATAATAATAATAATGAAAAAGAAATCCAAATAATTGAAGAAGTGAGACTTAATTAGTGGTTTCGGGGCATACTGTTCAGGAGGATGGTGGCGTCAGTAAAATCCTGTCCACAGCCCTGACTGCAAGACAACAATATGATGATACATCACAATATCTTTCTGACTGGAGTCAGTTCCACAGAATCTGACACTAACCGAGATGTTGTGTCTAAAAAAAGACGGATAGTTTTATAACTTACTGCTTCTTTAACACTGCAACTTTTCCACGTCCACATAATAAAATGATAAAATGTTTAAAGTTAGGATACAGCTGCAGTTTACACCATGAGGTCGAGACTCTGGTGAGTCGAGCTGTCAGGCACATATTGATGTGTGGCACCAGTTTATTGGTAATCGTAGAGCAAAATAAAGTGATACGATATATTGGCGTGTCGATATTTTGTCCCACCTGAAGTTGGTGGTAGTTTCTACTTTGATGACAACGGGAGCGATCCAATATTGATTATTACTAATATTTTCCACAGTTGGAAGTCAAGGCGGATTATCTTTGATCTTTGGATAAGCGCGTGCATCACATTTGTTCGTTAATATGAGCGTTTGCAGTGACGATGTAGTTTTACCTTTTTCATCTGTTTTGTCTACTCGCGTGTTGAAGAAGGGGGCAGAATATTGTTTAACATACAGAGAATTCAGACTATACAGCCGTTTTGTTATCAACTGTGTGGTACCAACTCCTGCTGTGCGTCCAAACGCTCTTTAACCCCAGGAAGCAGTATTTTAAATTCTAGCAGAGATACTAAAGTTTGCAAAGATACCATATGTGGGACTAAGGGAAACAAATCATTGAGAATTTGATGTTACATCACACTTCAGATGTAGTTCAGATGTAAATACGGTGTCGTGAGTTGAAATACTGTCTGCAGTGTAAACATCATGTTGTTAATTGTTTTTCTCTCACAGTTTTGAAATAAAGTGGATTGAATTAAGGACACCAACTGGAAATTTAAGATGATTATCACCAGTTTAGCGTCCTTGCACACATTACAATTATAAAGTGTGCTTCCTAAATGTCGGTCGACTTATTAATCCTTCAATTATATAATATGAAAAAGAGGAAATTCATCTGTGTGAAGGTTTTTTTTTTTGTATAGAAACACTCTGGAGGTCATTGTGCTCGGTAACATAATTGCCCCACCGGCTCTTAATGGCGGAGGCAGCTAGTTAAAGTCCCTGCTTGTCCATTCATACTCGGCTCTCTCTCCACCTCGCTCTCCTGCTCATTAAAACGGTGAATGGGCCACAGATGTGGAGTCGCCCCCATTAGTTTTACCTGGAAGGAGCATTGGGAGAGGTGCAGTTAGGAAGCGGAGTTAAACACCAGGGCGAGGGCTTCGTTTCCCCGCCGGGGCCACCCAGGATTTAAAATGTTTTCACTGCCCGGTGCTGTGAGGAGACGTGTCCGTCCACTGACTGATGTTACCTGCTGCAGGTAGAGAGACAGGAAGCTCAGGGCGTCCTCAAAGACGCGATGGAGGGTATTTTACAACACGCAAATACGCTTTGCTTTTGTTTCAATCTCTGGCTGACAAGCAGAGCAGTTTACACCTGGTTCTGCTCACAGGATCAATATGAAGAGCATCCTAATCTCCAGCAAAAACATTGTTTTAACAGAGATTTGGAGACAGAAACACAAATCCTTAAATTATTGTACGATGACAATGTAAATCTTTCCTCAAAGTTTCTGCACTATATGGGTGGAGGAGGGTGGCCCTCTGTCCACATGCCTTGCTCAGTCTTCAGGTCAGTATTTAATGGTTCGGGCCCCCTTTTTACAATTAAAATAAATCTTAATGCTACGTCATAAAATGTTTTGGGCAGTAGAGTGCTCTCCACTTTCTGGCAACAGTTTGAAGAACCCTTTCCTGTTTCAACATGTTTTGACAAACGTAAGTCCATAATGTTCATCTCAATATTCACAATGATAATCAGATTTTATTTTGCACTGAAATATTCTTTATGACAACAGAAATAACATTTAATTTTTTGCTGTTTTAGTAAAATGTGTTTTTTTTGGTATGTGATGTAAATGATCTACTGACTTTACACTGACTTATTATAACTAACTACTACGATTATGCAGTAATGTGGCAAAGAGGGAGCTGGCAGGTGTTTTAATGACAAACTCTTTTCACTTCTTAAAGCAGATTTGGGGAGGGCCCATTCACAAGACCTTTTTTTTCAAGGGGCCTTGCCGTTTTCTGTGGCCGAGTCTGAGCAGCCGGACAGACGAGCGAGCGACTAGCTTGGTGAAGACAGTGGAGCATTTAGCAGCTAAAGAGCCAGATGATTTTCTACGATGTTGATGAACACTGGACTTTCATTTTGCAGGCACGTTTGTGCTCTGATGCATGATGCAAAATGAATTAATGAGGGTTTAGCATTTACAAACACTCTCACATAATCTGGTCTTTAACCATAAAATCAAAGAGGGTCACAGTAATGCGTCGTTGTCCTGAGTGCAGCAGCAGCAGCAGTTTGTCTCTGCTGTGTTCCCCTCCTATCTGTAAAGACCCTAAAATAGCCCCTCAGCTCAGGCCTCATGATGGTGTCGGATCAGCCTGTGGAATGCAGCGACAAGCTCTCAGACTCAGATTGGATGCTTATCACAGCTACGTGAGCTCTGATTGGATGCTTATCATAACCATATCCTGTTGTCGGCTGATGGAATGACCTTTACACTATCAGCGTGGGATGCCATCGCAGGGCGAGGCGGCAGCGAGCGGACTTTCCCCTGATACTTTTTCACACCTTTAGGCTCCTTCTGTGGGCCTGTGAGCCACAAAGAGAATTCACGAGTGAGTTGCAGGCTCTGTAGCTGAGAGGAGACACGTTTTTAGGAAAATGTAGCTAAAATTATAATGGTAGAGGTTCTGATATTTGTGGGTTCAGACTACTTACTGTGCATGTGTGCCGCTGCCAGGAATATGGAGTATTGGCTGACTGAAAATGTAACCTGTGTTTAGTTTAATTTATAAAAAACTGAGAAATGTTGAATAGCTACCCTAGTCGACAACTCAAAATGTATTAATTTCACAGTCATGGCTTAGCCTGCTTTTTATTCTACACATGTGACCGTCAATAAGGCAGATTTTAATTCTCAGTGGAAAATGCAATATTTCAAGATTCGTTCCTGTAAAAATATAAAAAGTTGCATGTTTTTAATAGGACTGAGATCAAACTGGGATTCTTGCGCTTCCTTTTTGCTTTGGACAGTAGCCAGGCTGCTAACGGTAGCCATGTTTTTAACAGCGGCGCCAACAGCAACACCATGCGGATATGTTAGCTCATGACAATAAATATTAATTTCCCAAAAGAAATATTAACAAATAAAATGTATCTGATAATGCATTGTCCACTGAGAACAAAAGAAATGTCCACCATTTTTATCTTTTTGTTCAGTCACGTGACATGAACCAGCCCTGTCGCCTGAATTCTGGCATCATTCGTACCCATATCGTCATTTCGACAGCAACTGGCAGTTCACATTCACATTACATGTATATGAGCTGCGGAGGGGTTGATGATGGCATGACAGCTAAACGAGAAGGTGTTTCAACATTAGCACACGAGAAAATTACTGAATATTTTTAATGAGATGTCGGGGTTGTTTTCCAGACGTGTTTATAATGACGAAACCAGGTCTATTAAGCCAAAACATGAAACCTCAGATGAGTTTGAACTTGACTTTTCTGCGTCCTTAGGTAGAATTTTCTATTCCTCCTTTGTCACAGCGCTGTGCTTTTGTTCAGGTTAGGTTAAGGCATAAAAACTACTCGGTTAGGGTTAGGGAAACGTCACGTTTCGGCTTAAAATACCTGTTTTGGTGGCTGCAAACACGGCTGGAGATGTCCCGAGGTCTCCTTAACGGTGTCAAGCTTATAAATGCAAGACTCAAACAGCTTGGCAGCCTTGTCACCTGCATTATAGCAGCCATTAGCATTTAGCTAAAAGAGAATCTGGAATCCTTGTTCTCCATAAACTAATCATCCACACATGGATATATGACTGTGGGTTTAGGTGGCATATTTTGTTTTGACCTTCTGTAAATGCTTTTTCTGCTACCACACATGTAGAGGAGGATTTTTCCAAAGACCTTGCGGAGGTTCTGAATGTTTTACTCTGATAATCTCACATATAAACTCTCACTGATTACTGTTAAGATACTTTAAAGATAATGATGACTACTCTAAATTACACCTAAGACAGAGATGACTGCCGAATTCTTGGGTGTAATTTCGAGGCCGGGACATAAATCTGACCATGAGTGCTTTGTGGCTGGCCAGGTCAGTCGTCCTGTGGGAAAAGAGAGATGAGAGGCTCAGGGTCAATCTGGGCTAAGCCCTGCTGGTGCCAGTGGACCCCCCGGTTCCCCCGACAGACCCTGCGACAGTGCTGACATCATACCCGGGTCAAATACTGCCGATGAAAAGTCGAAGAAAAGGACTTTATGTTTGTTTCAGCCTGATGGGATTCACATAAGACTGAATGACGTAAGGTAGGCTGTCAAATCATGGATGTCATTTTCTTAACGATATAAACATTTTCTAAACAGTTTAAACGTTGGAAATGTTTCCACAAATCCTGGATATGTCGCAACTTTATGTTTCTTTAGGTTAGATTTACAATATTATGTTTTGACACCACTGTGCTTGTGGTCTGGTTAGGTTTTGGCACAAAAAAAAACAAAAAAAAACATTCGGTTAAGGGGATGAAAATTGCATCCCTGAGCTGATGTAAATTCAGGGGGAGGTTTGGTCCTACAGAAAACATCGCTGGAGCTTCACAGCAAAACATCATTGCAGCATTTTCCTATTAACTAAAGTAGCTGGGGACTAAAATGTAAAAAGACAACCAAAACGTAATGGCACCACACAGCTTGTTCGACATAATCCCGGACTCTGGAAGCCCCAAGATCCCACATTGATTTGAAAAGACGTTATATTCACTGTAGCTTCTGAACTGAAAGTGTTTGAAAGGGGTGCACGAGCTTGTTGACCGCGTAAATAACATCTTATCGGATCAATGTGGGATCTCAGGGCTTTGTAGAGGCTTGGATTACACCTGGTGAGCTGGTGATGTTTTTCAAAATTTAAAATAAATTTCCAGCTACTTCAGCTGTTTACGAGAACGCTGCGGCGCTGTTTTGCTGTGAAGCTTCGGAAATGTTTCGCGCACCACGAAAGGTCACCTGACTTTCCATCGGTACAGGGTGAGTAGATAATTATTGAATTTTCATTTCTAGGTGACCTTGTCCGACATAAAGTACCTGGTTCTGTCCCCACAAACACAGCTGGGACCGAACCATTGGCATCGGTTACCGTGGCCACCAAAATAGGTATTTTAAGCCAAACCATAATCTTTTTCTAACCCTAACCAAGTGTTTTTTTGTGCCTAAACCTAAGCAGAACGTAAGTACAGCAGAGACGCAACAAAAAATTGCAAAAGTGATCTAGCAACACGTAATAGTTTACAGTTTTAACTCATCTGTGGTTTTGCCGAGCTAACATTTGTTCTGGCGTTTGGGTTGGCTGGTTTTGTCCAACCCTTGTTTTAAATTATTCATGTGTTTACTTTCTTTCAGACCTCGTGTGACGACCGCTTAATGACTTTTGAAAGAATCGGGACTTTGTGTTCGTCTCATTAATGCTGAGAAACCTGTTTGCAGACCAGAGCTGGTGGCGTCGACCCGAACGCGACTAATAACAACAGAACTTAACAGAGCTGAGTCTAGTAAAACTGAGTGCAGGTTTTGGGAGCTCGGCTCAGGCGCGGTGCAGCACCATTTTCCCATTCCCCGGCTTTTCCATGTCGACTTCGCTCGGCAGCCTCGCTCCTGAGGAAAAACAGACGCCTCCTCTGCCGCCGCCCTCCTTCTCCTCCTCCCCCTCCCCATCCTCTGCCGGCTTTCTTCTCCTTCCCCCCCTTTTGCCCCTTGGGCTTTTTTTATGGCAGGGCTTCTAACACATGACCTCTGCCGTGCATTAGACTGCATGTACACGTCCATACACAACAAAATAAACAAGAACAGTGTGTGATAAAGTAGGAGAATGAGCTTTTGAATGTGAGCATTGTTACTCAATTCTCCCCGTGAGGTGGAACTCAAGTCTCTGCCAGTTTTCGGCAGCGTTTTGATTTATCCCCTTCAAAACACATTTGTACTGTAATCCAATCAAACAGCAGCCTCAGAGAGTCAGAAATCATCTTTGCCTCGTGGAGATTTTCGTCCGCCTCTCTTCTTATTCCGCCTCGTCTGGTCGATCGCTCCTGCGAGTTGTCCGGCTCGCCACCGGGTTATGCAGGATGACAAGCTGTAATTTGGTGTACACATTTACCTCATTTGCATGAGAAGCATTTGTGCTGCCTGCCACCGAGCTGAGCGAATTAGGCCGGCGGTTATTCGCAGCCTAAATAACGGAGGCTAAATTATGAGCGATGCTGGGAAGTGAGGGAGCTCCTCATTACAACAGGGCAGCTTTTTGTTAAGGTACGGCCTCCAGCGTCTGTTTGTGCATGACTTGCAGGTGCGTGACGTCAGTGTTGTGTTGAGGTGAGGCTGCCATTTTGACTCCAAACACAGCGAACAACTGACGAGCAGAACGAGTTTCACCCAACTGGCAGAAGTGATGCCTCCCTTTGACTTCAAACATCATCCTGATCTGCTGCTTTCTGAACGAAATCCCAAAATGGAGAAGAAACTTCCAAAATCATCAGCGCTGACACTGGTTGCCATAAACCTCACTATCACTACACAATTTTGCCTGCCACCGGGCACACATTCACCCCAGAAAAGGAAGGTTAACTGATGCTCCGCCTCTGTTAAAGACTAAATGTTGGAACAAACTCACGTTTTGTTCTGTGTTGTTGTTATTTTTGACTCTGAGGAAAACGGAAACGATCCAGTCGTCTTTGAAACAACAGTGGCAACAATATAACCACTTGGAAGACGCTGGAGGGGGAAAGTTGTCCGTTGCCACTTCAAATAAATTCAAATTTGGGGGTTTGTGATGAGCTTTGTTTTGTTTTTTCTTCTTTGACCGTGTCGGACTTTGGACTGTCATGATATCAGATTTTCATTCCGTGATTGCCTTACCTTGGCCAAACAAATTCACGATAACAATATTATCACGATATCTAAAGAAACTTGAAATCAAAAAATGCAAACAACCAAATCCATCGTTAACTCGGTTTATTGTGAGTTTTGTGCAATTACCCTCAAAATACGAGCGCAGAGAGGTAAAGAGTCTGTAACCAGGTGAACTTCATAAACCACAGAAGCACAAGGCCGAACATCCTCGCTGGAGTATTTACAGTTTCATATGTGTGTTATTAACACGGTATCATGTTTCACGGTTAATGTGAATATCACAGTATTGCGACACTCCTAGTTGGACCACAGCACAACCGAATCACACTGCTGTGCAAAGACTCCGTTGAACTTTTAAAGGGTTAAACATATGAGATTTGAACATTAATACTGCAACAAACCAACCAATGACTGGAGGGGCGAGAACAAAACCTTTTTGGTGGTTTATAATTGAAGCAGCTGCAGGAAGGGTCATATCAAGTCAATTTTAATCACAAACATATCGCAAATTTGCCTCAAAGCATTTCAGGGCCGATGCCTTTTATTAGAAATCAAGGAGACTGAAAACAGATATTTGGGGCCGATATTCATTCGCAGTAAAAATGAAAATCTATGCAGCAAAATTTAGACCGACCAGTGACGAAAACGAGCAGGATTTACTCAAACGCCGTAATCAAGTACAAAAAGTGGGCACATCTTTAAATGAGTTGATTTTATCTGCAACCTGACAGAAAAACCAGCAATACAGATGATCGGAAAATGCTGAACATCTGCCCCGAAAATCGGCCTACACCTACTTCACGGTCTGTACAACAGATGAGAAAAAACCTTGAATGGGAAACAAAACCGCATCAGATCTCTCAGACTGTAGACCAATAAAGCTAATCTCATAAGTAACAGATTAGTTTACCCTTGGGGACGCGCTTTAGCGTTATACAACACACAGTTTAGCATACTGATTTACAAGTGATGGCCGTGGATTCTGAAAATACATTTGATCACCTTTAATGTTCTAATTTGTAGAAAAGATGCACAAATGTATCATAAGAGGAATTTATTTTGAAGGGGCTCAAGACAGGATGGTCCTGACAAAAGGTTCCAAGTGTCAGTATAACTAAAGATCAATACGACTTTTTATATTTGCAGACTACCTTTTAATGTAGATATTCAAAGTTGGAAAAAAAAAATGCAACTGCCTTTGCTTTTTGCAAATTATTCGTTAAATTCAGGTTATGAAGTTAAAATATTTAAACGGACAGATGTTCAACAGATGTAGCTGTGAGTGTGAACAGGGCCTTCCTGAAAAACAGAGCATTTCTCTCTGAGTTTACAAACTGTTGCTACTACTCTCCTGATGTCAGGTGTTCTGCTCGTCGAGACAGAAATCAGGCGGCAAATTTCCCCCACCAAACAAAGGAAGATTAAAACAAAGCGGAAACAGCACTTCTGGTTGTGTTTGCGTCCGATACAAACAACTTCTGTGAGACGTAATTTTATTGTTTTGAATTATAATATCGGCCCGATGTGACTCCGGTCCATTCCTAACCGAATACTGCAGTTGAATTTCTCCAGACCTCCGGGAGCCGGAGAGGACAGAGGACTGCACGCGAGATCCCATCGAGTCACTTCCCCCGTCCTGACGATCACCACAGCCAAACACACAACATGTGACAGGTAGTTTATTCTCCACTCGGGTGGTAAAGTTTTCAATGAAACAGCGGCGGAGGACACCTGCTGACAGCGACTGAAGCTCGGGTCGAGCTCAGAGTGA
>OMLP01001418.1:5794-16012 GCA_900302685.1 Spondyliosoma cantharus
CGCACATTTCTTTATCTGTTCTAAATGTACCTTCAATGGATATTTGGTATATTTGATAGTGGATAGTGATGGATAAGTTTTTAATACTCAACATTTAAGTGAACAAATATGATAACTTTATGCAAATGTATGTTTATTATTATTGCAACAATCCAAAACAATGACAAATACTCTCCAGAATATTCTCCAGAATAACCAGCATGCTCAAAAAATATGCTGAAACCATAACATGGCAAACTCAAGCTCAACAAGCAGATGGGCATACTGACCTGAATGTAACATTCCTTAGTAATAATAACACAATGTAGTATCCAACTTACCACTTGTAAAGTTTATCTAAACAATTTTAATCAGCATGCAAGCTGTAGCCACCTATTTAGCCATCATTGTTGAAATTTTGTCTCAGGTAGAGTTGTCCATTGCAGACTTTACAGTGGGGAAGGAGGGTTCTCTGCATCAGCTGTGTGCTTGGCTGGCAAGCGGTATTTGAGACTCGATGTACTCCCGTGGTAACTGAGTTCACATTGACAGTAAATGCAAATAACTTTGTTTTTGTGGAGAGAACCATCTGGCAGGTCTTTGAAGCTGAACTTGCCATTCAAAAGACCCTTTTCTTTATTGATTTCTGTTCAAGGAGGTTTGTTTCTGCTTGCCATCCACATTGTCTGCCTTCCTGATTTCCCAACCTACAGGCAGGTCAAGGGTAATAACATGCATGTGTTAATCACGCATAAAAAACGCACAGCTCTGGGTGTCTGCAAATGGCCACGATTAGTAGCCCTTTTCACACAGCATCTCCGGATTAACTCCAGAGCGGTGGTTCGCCAATTCTCTGCCGATGGTGATTCACACAGAGCCGAACAGCCAGACGAGCCGGAGTGTCAGTTCACACAGAAAGCTGGCACTGCGGCTCCTAAAGAGGCGTGACGATATACGTCATGATGATGACGTCTGTGTGTTTAAGGCGTCTCCAATGTCAATCTAAACCCGCGGACAGTTTCTAATCATATGGATGCTGTTATAATGTGTAGTGATTGAGATCCTGACCCACCAAACATCCTGGAAAGTGACAAAGTTATGTTTTTTGCTATAAATTACATAATTACATAAACGCCATCAGTAAACTGGAAGCTGTCTGATTCACTTGCGTGGAGGAAGACTGTTTTCCGGGGGAAAGTTCACTTAAGTCTCGGTCCGGAGGGCTGACCGTTGTGGTGATTTATTTTCATCACAAACACTTGGTGAGTTAAACTTTTTTGCCATTGACAGATGCTGTTTTTCGGGCAGAAATGTGACGAAGAGTCAGTAGGACAGGCGGGAGGACAGGCAGGAGGACGGAAGCTTCTCCATGTACAGGTGTAGTGTTTTTTTTCCTCATCTAAGTTGCCATAGACAGTTACAGTTACTACGTTACTGTTGTTTGGTTCTCTGCTTTGTGTGAAATTTCTCTCTATTTAGTTGAGTGAGAGACCTGTGCAGCTATCAGACTGTACGATCGACATGCCCTCGCTCCACGCCGCCGGCTTATCTGTTCACACTGGTTCGGTTCACCAATAATACGCCCCTGATACTACCTCCAGAGATGGATCAGCGCCGGAGCGAAATTTCACCCCTCGCCGCATCTGAAACTTTCACACAGAGGAGGAGGCGGAGAATTGGTGCGGGATCCCCGCATGCATGTGTGAATGGAACTACTGTAGAGCATCTTGACGTAGCTTCCAGGTGGCTCAACGCGGTGTGGAGTGTGATGGCTATTGCGTCCTCTGTCAACCTGTTCGCTCTGTAAGCGAACTGGCGTGGGTCAAAGGAGGGAGGGAGGCAGGTCCTGATGAGGTTCAGGACCAGCCGTTCCAGTCACTTTGTGATGATGGGTGTGAGTGCAACTGGGCGTCCTTGTGGCTGACGGTGGTTGATTTCTTCGGTACTGACATGATGGTGGCAGACTTCCATCATACCAGTACCGGTCATACTGCTGGACAGTGGTCATACTGTGTTATTTACACTGTCACAGTGAATGTTTTTCACTTGCCCGTTCACAATCATATTGATATACTCATTGTTTGATGACTTATACTATGCTTTGGAATGTTTGCATTGAGTCGATCCCGGTGTATGACAGGGTTGTAGTCAGGCTTGCTCCACACAACACAAATATTAATTGTGTGTTAATGGTAATTATTTTTGATTATCACGTCACATTCCAGTTGGTGGTCTTCATGATCATTAAACTTTCCATTGGACAGCACAGTGTGACTGCTTTGTAAAAACTGGCTTTGTGATTCCTTACATTTACTACATTTCTTACTTACAACGTAATATATGGATATTACGTTGACTGGTGTAACTACATGAAAGTGTGGCAATGACAGCTGTCAGGCTCCCCCAAAATTGCAAGAAACATTCCAGGTCCAAAACTCAGTAGCACACATCTCTCTACTGATAGCAGAAGGACATCAATCCCATGAGCTAGGACCAATTATGAAAGCTGCCACCCACATACAGAATTCAGATTTCTCCGGACAGACAGTACCTCAGGATATCAATAGAGGTCGGTGATGGAAAAAGTTTGGTCGAGAATCGAGCATGAGCAGCAGCTGCTAGATCAAGTCCCTCACCAACTGTGGTCAGCCCATGAGACAGATGTGGGTCACGGGGAAGCAACTTCTCAGTTGCTGGAAGCATTGCACCTCCCAGCATCCATGGTCATCATCAACTACCAGAAAACTAACACCCTCATTGCCAAAAGTAACAATCTGGCTGACGAGGCAGCCAAGCAGGCATCAATAGGCAATGACATGGCACCAATATTGCATATACAAGATTGTGAATCCCTCATCAATATAGTAGAATATAATAGAAATAGACACATTCTCAAAACTAGGCTACTCCTTTGTTCTTTTGTTTGTCATCAATCAAGCTTGATTTTCCACATTTCTCTCAAGAAATTGAAATAATAGGACAATTTCCTTAAATTAGAATTATAAGGAGTTTTCAGTTTAAACTGCTAAACAGCTTAAAAGACTGTTGCTTTGCAGCACCTCAGTAGCTCAGTTGGTTGCGTGGGCCCCATGTACAGAGGCTTTATCCTCACTGTAGTGTCCCATGGTTCAAATCTGACCTGTGACCCGCTGCTGCATGTAACCCCTCCTCTCTCTCATCTCATTTCCTGTCATCTCTCTAAACTGTTCTATCTAATAAAGCCACAGAAAAGGCAAATAAAATTATATTAATAAAAGTGATTACAAGTTGGTATAAATAAGGTATCTGCATGTTTACTTTGTTTTTGTACAAAATGTCATAGTAACTAAAGCAAAAGAAATGTTTGTATGGTCAAAGCACATGATCTTGGTTAAGCTTGGTTAAGAACTCTGACCATCTGTTTCATATAAAGTATGTTTACCTAATTGGCAGTTTGACAATTCACTTACAGCTGGAGTGATTATTTCAAAAGCTTTGCTTCAAAATGTATTGTTTGTGTTGCCTAATAATCGTGAAAGATTGTAAAACACGTTAGAGTTTGGCTGTTAATAACTTCCAATATAGCTCATATTTCAGTTTTAACCTCATCCAACCTCTACCTCTACCTACACCTACACCCACACACTCATCTGAAACACACAAACTTGAGTGCACCAACACTGGTATGTCTCATATCACTCCAATTAATTAATTATCCTCAGATACACATGCACTCACATGTATCCATGCAGATGAACACATCAATACATTTATACTGGTAAAATAGCTTGCTCTAAATTAACTCACCAGCAAATGTGTACACACACATACTGTCATCGCCCTCGAGCTTCGTGCAGATTCTCGTCTGTTCCAGTTATTACACCTTGGTGTTAATTTCTTTAGGATTTTGACAAGCCTCCAAGCTAAAGCTTGTTCTTTGTGTAAGTCCTTTTTCTGAACTTCTCCCTATCTCTGCAGATTAGTCAGGGAGCAAATTACCTGCCTGCCCAAAAAACCGCAATCCTACACATTTTGCTGTGCTTGGTGTACAGATCTCCTTTTGAAGACAGGCCATGTTATTTTCCCCAACCCTGAAGCGGTCCTGGCATGCAAATCATCATAAAATTAAATTTGAAAAACTGCACATGTACTCCTGGTGCCCTTAAAGTGAAAACTGCATACAAATCAGGCCAGGATCACACACCACAGCAAAGGTCTTGACGTAAAAGGCTGGCTAATTGCTAATTGAGTCGGGAAATCTGAAGCAGGCTTGGTTAAGAAGAATTAAAATGCGGAGACACTGCATGCCTGTGAAGTGTCTACGACTTCCTGGTGACATGTCCCTGAGCAGTAATACACTGACAAACACCACTGCCATAGCAGGACTCTGAGATGCTGCTGCTTGTTCAACATTGTCTACAAAGCTGTTTCATAACATCAAATAACACCACATCAAAGGATTTTCACTTTCAGAATGAAATGGGATATGCTTACTGTGCATTGATAAGCACCAGAATCAGGCCCAGGCTTTGGCTTCCCTTTTTTCTGTGAGTTTTGAAAGTTGGGTCATTTGACTTTACCACATGCTCCATATTGTTAGCCATACTCATGGGTCCAGTACCTAATATGGAGCCAGAGTGTTTAATAGTAGCCCCCCTCTGGTCAAAATGCGTTTTATGCTCTTATTCCTACAGTTGAATGTTTGAGCTTTACTGTGTAGAATGATGTATGTGCAGAGTTGACACTAAAAGGCTGGTTTGTGAAATCACAAAACATTTGGATGTCAATCTTGGTCCAGTATAAGTGTGAAGTAGAATCTTGAAGTTTCCAGTGCACATACACTGAGAATAAACTTTACAATGAAGTGGAAGACACCTTGTGTCCAGGAGTTCAACATGAAAAATGACAAATAAATACATATTCATAGGTCATGGTGAGGGAGAAGGACTGGATGTCAATTGAACTTTTTCTGTGGAAAAAACATTTCAGTATTTTACTCACATCTTAAAAACATGTCTTTTTGTCTTAATAACATTTGTGAGATCATTTGTCTGACTTTTATGAGGAATATTGTTTTAATATTGGAGCTGTTATTTCAAAACTAGTGCATTGCCCGTAGGAAGTATGTGTTCCTATAGAAAAGTGGGAGGTTAGCTTTTTCATGGATGGCCAAATGAGGCTGTTTGAAGGTGGGACGTCAGGGATATAATTGGCTGTTTTTGACTATTTTTGATTTTTTTTATTCACCTTGCCTTGTTTGGTGTCATTATTTTCAGCACAACCTCACATGTGTGACTGTACAGTTATGTGTTATATATTAGTTAGAGATTTTTTGCTTTTATAGAGAGATGCACTTTTTCAAATATCTGTTTACATTTCCTTATCATATTTGTTCCAATTATATGTTTATCGGATTACCTTTTAATATCACATTTTATTTTAGTTCACATTTTATAACAGTGGTGCAATTTCAGGAGAGGTACTGGTACTGGTGAAAAGATTAAATCACATCATTTTCGTTTAAGTAACAGATATATTTCAAGACTAATCAGAATCAGAGATGGATTTTACAACTTGAGTCAAGTCAAAAGTCTATCAATGTTTATGGGATGTAGATCAAAACAAACCTATCACGTTATCTGGGGTTTTGTATAGTATAGTACATTATAATAAGTCAGGGCCCAAAACCCATAGGAAACAGGCTGTCCTCCCATGTGTTTGAGCACATGCCCACAAACAACATCTGCTCATGTTCAAGTTATAAAGTACTCAAGCAGCAAAGGGGGAAGACATTATTAAAGAATGACAAAGTCCACATAGAAAGGAATTCAGGGTGGATAGAAAGTCATCAACACATCAGATGTTAACACAGAGACCACTCTTTACTTTCTGTACCCGCTGGTCATTTCCTGTTTATACCAACAGTGATTGTTGCATTTAAGACCACTGTCACTCCCCTGTAAACACTAAGTAGATCACATTGTAACCATGATGACAAAGATCCTGTTATTATTTTGAATCCAAACCAGAGTCTTTCCATAAACCTCACTAAATTTTATTTGTGTCTAAATTTAAACCAAACCTTCACTATGGTGTATGTCTGATTTACCTACCAGCTGTGTCACTCTCTACACCCTCTATAGCCTCCTCCTCCTCCTCCTTTGTCTCTTCCTCCCCCTTCTCCTCCTCCTCCTCCTCCTTCTCCTCCCCTCTTTCATTCAGGCTCCCTTCTGATGACCACGGGCCCCTGGGACCATCTCTAGATAATACATCTAATACAGTAGATATGCAACATTTACGGATTTACCGCCTCTCCTGATTCAATAGTCTACTATCATGATATCTGGGTGCTAATTTGGTATGTATCGTGATTCCTGAGTATTGCGATTCAATATTATCGTAATAACAAAAGTTGAATCATACACCTCATGAGACTGTATATCATGAATCATATGTCCAATAACATTACATATCACATGTCAGTCTTGCTAAGTTTTATTTCAGCAGCATCATGACTATACCACATATAAAATTTGGTAAATTAAATACTTTTTGAAGTTTAGTGTTATATATAGCTGTTCCTGCTCATCAAGCCAGTGTTATAAGAATAACAGATAAAATAGACAATGAAAATAGATCTAAAATATATTCTTCTTTTAGATACAGCTCTGCTGAACGGACTTAGAGAAACTCTTGCAGTGAAGAACAGCGTTGGAGGATGAGTGACACCACTAGGTGCAGCAGAAGATCAGGAGAGAGGCTGAAGATGTCGATGTGTTTGATCCATAAAAACGCGACTCAGAAGGGATAGATAAAATATTGTGAGGAAATGCAAAAGTCCCTACAAGGCCCCCTAAGGATCATGTTACCTTACTTAAAAAGATTGCGGAATATATGGTTGGGGTGAAAACAGACCCTTTTACAATGTTAAACACAGGTTTCAGAGGACAACTTTTCCCATGTGTGTATTTTTCTGGTCTTTTTCTCTGAGCCACCGGATTGGTCGGTCTCAGTTTACTTTTGCAATGCATCCACAGGAGGTGGGGGGCAACAGACTCTGAGCTCTGAGAGTGTATGGTTACCTTGACCTACTCACTATCATCTGTTTCCAATAAACCTCTTTACCTATGGGATGTTCCAAACAGGTGTTTTTGGAGCATTCCATAACTTTACCAGTCTTTTGTTGTCCCAACTTGTTTGACACGTGTTGTTGGCATCAAGTTCAGAATTAGTGTATATTTACTAAAAGAGTAAAGTTTCTCACTATGAACTTTAAAGGAGCACTATGTAGTTTTGGAGAAGAAATGTCAAGATCTTCATTGACTGATTTTTAAAAGAAATCTAAACAAACTAGATACATAATCTCTTTTCATTTTTTATGACTGAATAAGCAAATTGACAATTTTCTACTGTTTTAATTTATTAACCCTGCCATCTTTCTAGCTTCCCAGTGAGTTATTTCAACAATGTTCGCGTTGTCGACAAGAAAACCACAGTTTACAGCCTTGCTATGCACGTGTATCATACATGTCGACAGGCAACATGAAAAATATGTCAGGACATCTCCCCAGGCATCATGAAGAAGTAGACTTAACTGAGAAAACTACACCGTTAACTACTTCTGTCCTCATTTAGAGGTAAACTTCCACGAAATTCAACTCGCGCCAAAGCAATAACTTTGACAATAAGACGTCAGTGTGGTACATTGCAAACAAATAATGAAGACTGTATCACTCACTACACCATGTAGACCATATTTTGAATTAGAGTTTGGATTTTTTTCTCAAACTGCATAGTGCCCCTTTATATATTTTCTTCGTATTTTATACAATTGAATTTGTGTCAACAAAAAATATCAAATTATCACATTGTTTTACCCAGCGTCCCAACCTTTTGGGAATTGGTGTTGTGCTTATCACACCATTGTGGGATATACTGTAACAGAGTAAATGTCATTTTGCATTGCAATTATGCCTGGAAGAAGTGTGTGGTGAAAAATGGAGGGCTGGCACTGGCGTTTGTAGAAAATGTAAAGCAAGGGAACAAATTCTCTTTTCAGTGTGTCTTGAATGAGAGCAGTACATGGGGTGCAAACTGTATATCAAGGTCATGTTCGCCCAGGGGAGGAACCAGTGCTCTTAGCTGGGAGCAGGCATTGAGCATGATGGGATACTATATAAAGACGCTGCTAAAATAACCACAAAGGATCATTGTTACTTTCTTCCAGAAGTAGAGCTCAGATTTTAGACCAAATATATGCATTGAGCAAAATATGTATGTGTCAGTGTACTGTACCACTGTGTTGGATTGTGACAAGTCCATTATCAATGAGTCTTTCATGTTCTTAATAATGGTGCATGCATTTTGACTGAATTGTATTAACCAATTGCTGATATATATAAAAGTGGGTAAGGTGTGACTGTCATTTGGAAGGCTGAACAGTGTTAAGAAAATCACTTTTGCTTAATGTAATTTAGGTATAGTCTATATTCAGTTGGTGCCTCATCTTGATTATCAATGTCCAAAGTAGACAGCCATTACTTTGGAAATAAATTCTTGCTGGCAGTTCCTCTTGGTAAAATCCAAACTCCTCTCAGTCACACTTCCACTGTGGTCTTCTTGCCACAACTCATCTCACGATATTTTTGAGTGACACTCGAGACTTGTGTTTCTGGTTACGAAAAGCATCTTATTATTTCAAATAAATGTCTCTCTCTGTAGGAATAATTTTCATCATGTTTTCAGACACTTCGATTAACAATCCCAGCCTGTCAGTGACAAAAACAAGCACTTTTATTCGACACTGACAGACAGATTTGCCCCAAAGGATTACGTTGTAACCATTGCAGCTGTGTCACGGCTAACAGCTCAGGCTGGGACGTATTCCAAAACTTTTGCTAGGTATGAAACACTTACACACCAAAACATGTAAATATAGGGTCAAGGTTGAGTTGTGAGACTAAAGCCCTTAAAAATGGTTCAGTAAGATTGCAATCTCAATTTTCTGATAAAGGTTGTTTGAAATGTGCAGAATCTCTTGCAAGAGCAGAATATGTTAAATGATTTGTGTCATTATTGTAACTGAGTACACATAAGAAAGTGCAATGAGACAAAATGATGAATGAGCCACGCAACATACATGCTTAAGTACATGTAAAACAGCTACAAGCTACACCACAAGATGAACCACATGCCGACTAGATTTGTCAAAATGATACGTTTACATGTGCAATGATGTCTTGATTTGAGATTCTCAGAGCAGTAATGACTGTACTGCATGTACTCTACTTTGTATCATCTCTTTGAGCTGACACTTTAAATTATACAGAGTCTATATATAGTCTCTATATGTATCACTGAACTCTTAAAAGTCTAGATATTGGTTTTGTTTGGCTGGTGACGATACTGGAGGTCACACTCATACAGTCCTGTTATCCTTCACATCACTCAGTGTTCCAGCTGCAGGTCCAATATACAGTCCTACACGGCAGGCTTTCTGGTGGGGAGAGTGCTTCCAAAATTACCCTCCCGCTGCGCTCGCTCCCCGTACCTTAAAAAGCGCGTGCATGGCTGAAGGTCACTCAAACACAAAAGGCTTTCAGCGCTGCGGTCCAATATAGCGCATGCGCGCTGCCGGAGGACTGCTTCACAGACCGCAATATGGCGAGAATGCCTGCCAGCGGAGACGCGGAGCAGGAGCAGATGAGCTGCCCCGAGAGGAGCAGAGAGGAGGATAATGAGGAGGAAGATGACGATGAAGATGAGATCCAGGAGGTCCAGATAACCGGTGAGGAAGGGGATGAGGAGTCCGATAGAGATGGTGTTGAGCTGGAGTGGGAGTCAGGGAGTACAGTGCTGGACTCCAGCGGTTCCGCCGCGGAGACACAAGCGCTCGTTATTCGGAGTATGGACCAAGGAGAGGAGGACAGAGAGGCGGACCCCCTCAGCGGCAACAACGCAGTTGGGCTTGAGTCTCACGTGGAGGGAGACCTTCAGCGGTCAGAACGGAACAGGCTCAGCGAAAACACACGCCTGGCCACCCGGTACGCAGTGAGGATCTTCAGGGAGTACCTCAGTGAGAAAGCACAAAGTCCAGACTTTGAAAGTCTGGACAAGGACGCGCTCTGCGCTGTGCTGCGCTCTTTTTACGCGGAGGCACGCTCGAAAAGTGGACAGTTGTACAGCAAGTCTTCCCTCATTAGCATTCGGAGCTCACTGAACCGGTACCTGAACGAGCCGCCTCACTGTCGCACCTTAGAC
>OMLP01001421.1:0-14479 GCA_900302685.1 Spondyliosoma cantharus
TGTTTATGTGCACGCGTGCGTGAGGGAGTGAGAGAGACGACATGAGTGTGTGTGTGGGTGTGTGTAAAGGAGTTATTTGGTGTAGGCAATTACTCTCCTGCAATTTAACACGAATTAGTTTCCACATCTTAACATAATATCTAACGTTAGTCATACCAGCATCAGGTTACAGTCTCCACAAATACCATACACGCTAATTAGCGATGGAAGGCTACGTTAAATTAGCTAGCATCAATGTTTACGTTAGCTTGTGTCAGCGACGCTCGGTGAGCTGGTGTTAACAACTGGATGCTTTCGGTTCAGATGTTGAATCATAGTTGACGTGCTGTTGTGGTACGCAAGTTCTGCTTTGCAGTAGACACGCTGCACTTTGTTATCTTCATTTTTACGTGTGAAATGATCCCAAACTTTGGACATTCTCTGACTTTTACGAACGGTTTCTTGGCTCTCCGCCATCACGCTGACTCAATTCTGAACGTAGTGGTGTGTGTCCGCAATAACAGTCCATGTGTAAAAATGACCCCTGAGCTAAGCAGGCCGCATAACATGGATGATAAGAATTAAACGAAGCCTCGAGGCAGCGATTTTGCTTCGAACATTTTTTCTAATCGAATTATTCGAGTTACCCGAGTAATCGTTGCAGCTCTAGTTTTGACAAATGAGAGGTTTGAGGTGAAGACAAGCTGCACATAGGCGGTAAACAGTGTTTTAGGTAGTGAATCTATGAATTTAACAATATTTTAGACAGTCTAACCCTGAATGCTAGTATTCCACTTCTGATAAACTGGAATAGAGGCTACTGAGAAAGATTTATACCCTGACTCCCTATTATTTTAGTGTGGTGGTGTGGAGTAGTAGTTTAACTACAAATTGTTTTCACATTACTTTCTTTTTGCTTTGCTTGTAATGGTCAGCACTGATTAGTATCCCAACCCTGGATTTAGAAGTGGATGATGTAGATAGAATCTGCTAAAAGTGCATGTAATTTTTACTAGCCGTGACAGCATCTGCTGGTAATGTTTTAACCTTCACCATCTATGTGTGTGCATGCGTCATCATGGCAAAATCTGATCTTGGAGACACCTAATGTAGTGGTAACTATCACAGAAGCAGTTTTGAGTACTTTGCATGAATTGCATGCAAGGTTTTTATGTCTGTGATAAGATTTTCTCAACGTAATACAATTACTACCATGCAAGATGCAGTCATGAAGCTTTGCAGGTGTGCAGTTGAGATAAATATGAAGGCCGAATGTGAAGACGGGCGTGGTCCAACTCCAGTGTAGTGAGAAGTTATACGTCACAATGTTGAACGATGAACATGTTGACTGTAGTATACTGTATTGCCAATATATCATGAGAAAATGGAAAGTTTTCTGGGATGTCGTGTACAAAAAGCAATCTTGCAAATTAGACACCTTTATAGAGATATTTTTTTACATAAATACACACAAAGCAAATATTAATATTTCCTTTAAAGGTTTAATACATCCAGTGATATTAAAAGGCATACCATTATATAAACTGCATGGTAAATAAATATACTATATAGTATAGTATAGTTGTATCACCCAACCCAGGGGTCAGTTCATGTTTGGTAAACATGTTTTTCACATGAGTTATACAAAAATACTATCTGTCACTTCAAACATGATCGTGTGGAATGCTAAAAATAGGCACACATGTACAGTAATGACAGCAGAGTGCTTAGGCTGACATTCACTGAGGTGGGTCTGACCCATGACTTGTGCTGTAACTTACATCACAGCATAGCTATTTAGTTCAAGTCTGAGTGAGCGTGTATATCCATTTGTATGTCATTCTACAATCCATAAACAATATTATTAAAGCAGGTCAGAGGAGGCTAATTCTCAAGTAATAGCTTAAATGTGTTGCTTAATAAAAACACAAACTGTGGTCTTGCCATGCATTTATCCATCTGTGGATTGAATCGGCACTTTCACAAACTTTAACCGTCAGACTGAACCTTGAATTGTGACAATTGCAACAAGGACCAGGCACTGATTCACCGGCTCTAGAAGTATTCATGGTCAAAGGACTTCAGTCAGTCGTCTTCACATGCTTCAAGTTTTGATGCAGATAACCACAACATTATTACTATTCAATGGTAATGCTCATCAACACTATATTCTACAGCTACAGCATATCTGCCTGTCTTTTGGCCTGTTATATGTTGCCTCTTCACTGGAGGATGCCCCACCCTCTCATGACCACAAAATTCATCACTGTTGTGTAAATAAATTTCACACATCATGGAAGATCTTTGTGTCTTTCCTTGGATACAACTGCAGTCTCAGAGGAGAAAAGACTCTTTGTCTATCCACTATCTAAACTATCTAACACTCTAATATTTCCTTATTAGCTTGTTTGTTTCTATATGTGCCTTAAGGTGGGTTGAGTTTTTGTTCTGTTTATACCAGACTAATGCGAAAACTTACAATGCCAAATTTAAACTTAATTTCATGTTTTGGATTTACTTAAAGTGCAGAGCAGATTAGGCAGTGATTTTCAGCCCGGCCTCTTTATCCCTATGGCAGCTTAAATCCTCTTTGCCTTTTATTACTTGTCCAGGGTAAAGATTTCCCCCTTATTACTTTTGCTCAAACAGAACCAACTGTTGGATGAAATGCACAGAAATAAACGGGTCAAGCAGTTCACTTTGATCTCACCTTCCCCAATGTTGACCTCTAGTACATCTGATGTAGATTAAATGTGTAGATTATCTTAAAACGATAAAGTAATAATTGCTTAATCAGTTATCATCTTGCAGGGGCATGTTGCGCCTCTCAGTGAGAAAAACAGCAGAGATGTGAGAGTAACACAGTGAGGAGAGGAATGTGTCAAGAGAGTGCAGCATGACCGTTCTGGCACAACAAGCTTCTTCACAATCATTTTTCTGATTATTCCATCTCTGTTGAACAAAACAAAGCTCATAGGAGGCTAAATTAAAACCAGCATTTCTAAGCCACATATTGAGAAAAAGATGAGACTGGTGCCCATGATGGGCCATCAGGGAACATCAGGGAATTCATCCTCCACTAGTTATTGGCCATTTTTCACCACATGGGAGTGAAATTTCATGTCTTGAAGCAGAACTTATTTCAATTAGTGTTCATTGCTCAATAAAATAATTGACACCAGTTGTAATGACATGTCTTTTTGGAGAATCTGCTATGACAGGGGATTTTCTGAGGGGAGCAAGAAACTGAGTGGAGCTGAAACATGTCGAGCAGCATTAAGCTAAGAAGGCTCGGGTGGAAGATGAAAGTTGAGGCTAGTGTCATGGTGTGGGCTGTGAAGCAAACAGTCTAGTACATGTATATTTAGGAAACTTTTAGAGTGGGACAGGGAAGGAAAAGTGAGAATCTGTGAAGGAGGGAAAAGTTATAGCATCTGCCCTAGTCTTTCTGTGTTGGACATCCTGCAAATCTCTGGTGCCTGACTTTGCTCGCACCTCATTTATAATGTTTTACACCAATATTAGTGTGTATATGCAGGAAAATAGGCAATTGACTTGAGATAGTCATTCTGTTTATTTTTCCTGGTGTGTCACATTTGACGTCATGAAAACACGTAACAGTAGAAAGCAGCAGATCACACACCTCAGCAGACCCCATCGAGAAAATGATTAAATTTGAAAGGAAGGAAGCAGTGAAGGAGTGAGTCATCTTGCTTCTTTGGAGGCCAGTGACAATGTTACGGTGGTTAATTTTTGATATATCTTACTTCAGTCTGTCTTTCAAATGCAACATTAAATGAACAGTGTTAGAACACTACTTGAACAAAGATGGCCGGAGGAGTATTTACACTCCACTGCCCTTAACTTCAGTGGGCATCATAGCGTAAAAGGGGTGAAAATTAGCACGTCTATTCAGGTTTCACGTTTTCATCACAGTCGATCAGAGCTGGAGCCGATAAACGCAGAGTCATTTGAACTGCAAACAAGTGACATTTGCACCCTTTACCTTTGAAAACAACAGCTAAGAGTTATTGGGTGGTGATGGGTTTTCGTTTAGAGTGAAAGGGGTATATGAGCAGCCCATGCGCAGGGTTAGGAGTCAAAGGCAGGTTAAACTGAAAATGGGAGTACTGATGATTGTGAAGTTTATGCTGACAGATTCATAGAATCATTCTCCTTGAAGTGAAAGTTCAAGATGAGTGGCCTCTCATCTAGTCATGTGGGCAGACATGTGATGACTGTTGTGCTGAAAGGAGTGCTGATGATCACATGGACGTAACATTGTTGGGGACATATGCCTGGACTTATGACAGCTACAAAGGGCATGACCTTGTGTCCAGGTCAAAAAGAGGGACAAGCTGTGAATCACTGCATTCCTATTGGCTGATGTATCAATGATACAATGGCCTTTTTCCTCTAATTACCCTGCTTTGTCACTTGTAGGAAACAGCAGCCCAATCATGCAATTAATAAAGTCCCTCGAGTTTCTAAGAAGTATCTTAAAAAGGGACATTTCCGTATGGACAATTGGTTCTTATTTCTAAGGAATTTATTTATGAAGCTAGATAACTGAGGAAGCACTGAATAGTAAAGGCTTTGAATTGAAAGGGCAGTGCTGCAAATAGAGGGTGGTAAGGCGCAGACTTGTGCAATGTTGTCTACACATCAGGGGTTGCAACATCATACTGTAGAGCTCAAAAATGCTATCCAGTGGCATTCTTAAAGCCAAATACAAGAGACTTACTGTTCGTTGACGACAAAGATGCAGTTGTCTTGGGAGGGTAAGCTTGAGACAGGATGCTTGCAGGTCACCTTCCGCTCATTGTGACTATTGAGAATAGGGAGATGGGGAAAAGGGAAAGAATAGAGTGATCAATGTTAGAAAACATACCAGACATGTGTCAGTAGTAGTAAGCCCATCAATCATTATTGATCTATTTTTAAAAAGTGGTTAATGGATATGCTGCTTATTGCCCTCAAAATCCCAAACAGATTTTCCAAAACGTCCATCTGCAAAACATGAGAGCAGCTGAGTCAGAGTTTGTACTAGCTGGGTAAAAATAGGAACATTAAGTGAAGACGGAACAGATTAGGGCATATTGTTATCGTGACATGAGACTATATTTCGGATGATTTTTGGTGTATCGTGATATGCAAGTGTTGTTTTGTTCCTGGTTTTAAAGGCTGTATTACAGTAAAGATGTAATTTCCCACACTCACCAGACTGTTCTACTTGTTTTAATTATTGTCTTTACCCACTCAGTCATTATATCCACATTACTAACTATTATTGATCAGATATCTCATTGTGTTAATATTATGTGAAAGTACCAATCGTCATCCCTACAACACTTATACATTTATGAAGTACTTTTGAGCAGATTTCAAAATATACATCATGTATCATGATATGGCCTTAAATAAATAAATAAATAAATAAATATATATATATGATAAAGGCCATACTGCTCAGCCCTTGGACAGATACACAGTACTGAAATAATATTAGAAAGCTGTGCCAAAGGAGGAATTCATGAATTAAAAACTGGCCAATCGAGATAATATTGGGTCGGTGTGACACCTGAGAACACCAAAATCCAGACGAAAACAAATAGATGCAGCTTGCGGGCAAAACAACAGTGTAAGTGAATAGACAAAGTAGAGCATGAGGGCATAAACAGATGCTACAAATGGTCCACAGCAAACACTCTGCATGTAATGAGAGATACAGAAGATGCCACCCACCCATCCTGTTGGCCATTATAGCGGCCCACAGTCACTTCCACCCAGTAATGTGATTAGAGCACAGCAGGACCACACAGTCTTTGGAAAGGAGGAGTCCAGCGACTGGTGCATTTAAAACAACAGCACGGTCAGTGTTGTGCGATGGCTTGAGGGCGGAAGGCTCAGTTAACTTAAATTAAGCTTGTAATTCTTTTTCACTGTTGATGTTTTAGCAGTTTCACTGGAATAATGACTAGACTGCTATATTAATCAAAGATCTAGATCCAGTTCATCAGCTTCCTATCTTATGTCCTACAATTTAGAGAGGGAAAATCAATAGTTGTTTGATTGTACTGTCAGTGAGTTACAGCTATGGGAAGTTCAGTAACTGTATAAAGTATCTTGGGAATACATTAATCAAATATATTGACAGCAGGAGAGATTAAACAGGACAGATAATATGAGTTAAGAGAACAGCTGCTGTATCAGTCTTCAAAGCTACTACTGGCTATATGTGCTTGACAATTATTCTATATTTCAACTCAGTCAGAATGGAATATAAAGACAAAAGAGTCAAGATACAGCACAAAAATAACAGCTTTTAAACATGGGGTACTAGTGTGCTCAAAAGAGCAAATACCAAGGATGAAATAGGGGGTTTAGTTTCAGTTTAGCCTGGAGAGCAACAGTCTCCACAGCTCTGGTCTATAATTACTGGAGGCACTGTTGGCAGCAGAGCACTTTGTGCGGTCTTGGGCCAGACCAACGGCACCATTTCTCTTTGGTATCCCTTCACACATGTCTATACTGTTCTGCACATAGGTTGGCTACAGATTTAAGAGGAAGGAAGAAAGTCTAGATAGGTATACGTGTGCAAAGAAGAGCGATGAAAGAATTGTGTTAAATGGAAATGTGGACAAATGAGACTTGATAATCAATTCCAAACTATCCAATACTTGAGAGACTTTTTGCTTTGATACTCATGATTCCTTTGCAAGTAGTGACTCTATGCATGCGCCACACGTTTTCTTTCATGTGGTAATTTGGCCATGACTAAAAGGAAAAGAAGTTTAAATAGATGGGGGAATTTTGCCGACTTATTACTATGCAATGCACGCCTCTCTATTCTAGGAAAGAGTTTGATACCTTCTAGGATATTTCACGGAAACAATCATCTCATCTAAGAAAAAGCCCTCCGCTGTATCCACTTCAGTGGGTTTATAATCTCCTATCGAGAGACAAGATAAAGCACTACCCACTTTAACCCCATATGTTTACACTGTGATAACTGCAATAAATTGGAGGGATGTATTACTGTGTTCCCTGGTATGAAAGGACATGAAACCTTATAAATATGCAAGAAGGTAACTGCACATACCAAGAATCATACTTTAAATGTTGCTAAATATATTTTGAATTAAGATTTTCTATTTTGTATTCACATTAAAGCAGGTAACTTCCCAACTGGGAATCAACACTCAATGGACAGCTCTGGGCAGTTTTTAGCCCTTTTCAGCTCACTGTTGTGCTTGTTGTTAAGCACTAGAAGGCACTAATAGACCGTAGAGTAAATATGTACTTGCAGCATGCTAGATAATATACACTAATTGTACAGATCTTGCTCAACAAAAAATGGCAAAAAAACAGCTAATTTGCATTCAGCAGGGCTCCCATATGATATCAACCCTCTGTTTCTTTTGTTGTAAGTTAGACAAGTGATTGCTAAAATATTAGGCAAAGTAACTTGGCATTGGCTCAAAACCACCCTGATTAAAAGACAACCCCCATCAGCAACACCTGTTCATCAAGACTTTTTGATGAGGCACTGAATTCAATAAAACAGCTAGTGTACCCTACTTCATTACTTTTGAAATTAACTTTCTGGAGTGCTGTATTACATGGCTAATTGATATTTGTTTGATGACTCTGCCTCATTAATCACGATCATGAATCTTGATTAGTTCATCCTGTCCACTTGTCCTCCCTGCAGAGAGGACAGACATACTGCGAAGATTAATTCCCCTGTTCAAAACCAATAAAATGTCACATAAAAATGATTTTATATCATGAACAATTAAGCCAGTTGTGTCTGTTAGCAACCCATACACAGATGACCTTAAAAATAGAAGGATATAAATCATATTGGCGAGATAAAAGTGTTCAAAGCCGTTAAAATATCACCGTCAATGAAGCTGACCAAGGTCCTGAGGGGTTACATCTATAAAATTGAGGAGGCCCTCCTGATGTTAAGAAACATCTTGCTGATGTGTTGACTGACACGTGTGCGAGGTCAGAGTTTTTAAGAGGGGGGCATGTGACATCAAAGAGTCACAGCCTATATGGACGGAAGTTATTTGAGAAGGTCCTAAACATTCCCAACATGATCCATGTGGCACTGGCGGACAGTGAGTCCTCAAACCTCACTGGAAAACATGGGGGCTGTGAAGTAACATGATGTCTGCTGTGGTTGTGTGTAGGCAAAAATAGGTTGGATGACTAACAGCAATACACGTTTTCCTGTTTAGCAGAAAAATCATTTTGGACAACCTATAAAAGAAGCCCCTGACAATCAACGGTTGTCTCCTTTGAACTTCTCTTTAAGCCATTTTCTTATCCTTCTCAAAATAACACAGCAGTAATGTTTAGCATACCACTGTGACAGGCTTGAAAAAAATAAAAGGAAAAGGCATCCCACACTGCAGATCCGTTTATTATTCAAAGTCAACTCTATTGCCTACACATGGCATCTTTAGCTGATTGCAAATATGACAGGATCACATTGCAAAACAATCATTGGCAGTATATGTGGGTCGGCTGCCTTGTCTCAAACATCATAAGGGTCCTCCGAAAACACTGGATGATAATGTAATAAAGGTTGATGACAGCAACCATCGTAACAGTAACTGATGCTGCACAGCTACCAGCTCAAAATCAAGTCGTTTTTGAGTAAATATGTTTTTCGAAATAAGTCGGCCGACTAATCTTAGCTCACAGCACCATTTAAAATGGTCACACATGCTCTGGAGGATGTGGTCTGTGGTCACTACAGTCAAGATTAAGTTAGCATAAAATCATGGGGCTGCACAGAAAGAAAAGCATATGGTAGCATTTTTGCCTCTGTAGAGGGCAAAAACATGTTATGCTCTTCATTTACGTTTAGGATTTGTTCTTATTTTTTAAGAGGGAGATGTTAGTTTATTGGGCGGGCCTGGGTGATAGGCACAGGAGGTTCCTTGCCTCTTGACCTCAGCTGCACAGAAGTGGGGATCTACTGTAGGAGTGGCTGTAAGAGCTGACCACCCTGCAGTGAGGAGGGTTGGACAGATTTCTGGGTTCTGCACCGTCCTGTCCACAACAATTAGTAGTGAGCTGCAGTAATGAAGAGCTTAAGGTCCGACGGTCAACACTCCACAGGCTTAGCTTTTATTGTTCTGGGTGGGTCTTTGATCCTTCACTCCCCTAGAACTACAGTTTAACCATAAACAGGTACAAAGCTCCTAAAAGGATCTTTACGTGAGGAAAAGGGGAAAAGTCTTCATTAGTTTTGACAACATATCGTTCTACTTTAAACACCACTAACCCCTAACCCACTGGAAGCTCCTTTGCGTTATTAATTTACTGAAGACCCAAAACAAAACTAGGAATTCAGATCTTCGCTTGATATATTTTAAAAAGAAGTGAGATAAGGATAGACATTTGGTTTAGCATTACATCTTGCTCATGTCATCTGTGAAGCTAAAACAGCCAATTATTTTGGAGCCATCTTCACTAAAAAAAATCTTAAAAAAGGTTCATCTGCAGTTCAGTAGGGTTTTAAAATATTTGTCAATTTGCACTCATCACCATTATTCCCTTAACCTGTCTATGTATTTGAAAGTACAGTGAAGTAGAGCTGCAACAATAAGTCGCCATCACTTAATTGATTAATCAAGTAAACTAGTTGCCAACTATTTTGATGAGAAATAAGTAATTTTCTAAGACAAAATGTCAAACATTTGCTGGAACCATCTTCTTAAATGTAAGAATTTGCTGCTTTTCTTTGCCATTTATAACAGTTAATGAAGAGACTTTGGATTTTGGACTGTTAGTTGGAGAAAAGAAGCAATCTGAGGATGTTACTTTGGGCTAAATGTGTCACTTGTCATTATGAGGATAACTAACATCCTTACAGACTCATTTGCTACAAGCAAAATGGAAAAGGGAAGAAAAATAAAATCATTACTCGTGGTCATTTGATTTGTCATTTTTTTCAGTGCTGCATGACTGTCAAAACCGAAGGGGATTTCCTCCTGCTTGTCCTTGCAGTACTGTGTTCAAACTATCCCATTTACATCAGGCTGCATGGTAAACATTTCAACCCTAGCTCCATTTGGCCATATCCATGTTACACATCAGAACATGTCACGTTTAACTCTGCATTTACACATGTGACCGGTGACCCCAAAATGAACTCTGTCCTTGCAATATCACACAATGATGTCACATCACAGGAAAACCTACAGTCATTTTACAAGAGTTCCCCAGGTTTTGGTCCCTAACCAAATCCAACTGCAAATCACCAAACAGAGCCTTTCAGTGATAATTAATCCTCCTGTTAATGCTCATAAATCTAATCCTATTACACAGGAAGGAACTTGGACGCAACGTTGGCCAAGGCCAGTGAGTACTGATTAACGCTTTCACATTATCAGGTGAGTACTCTTAACTAGCATAAAACAAAAAGAAAAGAGGAAAAAAAAAAGGACTTTGGCTGCAGTAGAACTTCTCAATACCACATGGACATTGACTGGAGGTATGAATAGCCCTTCTCACAAAAGCTGAGCTGAATAAGCAGAATAGGCAGTTTGTGAGTTAGCATGTGGAGGGCAGCAGGAAAAATGACAAAAAAGACAAAACAGGGGCTTTGCAGTCCCCCAGAGGCCACATCAAATGCAGTGCAGCAGCACGAAGCAATGTGCTATCACAAAAAGGCAAAACCTGGACTAATTTAATATCCTTAACTAATTTTAACTAAAAGTAGAAGTCGTGGGAAACCTGTATTACACCACGATCATTACAGAAAACACAGCCAGTAGCTTCAGATCGAGGAGCTTTAACTTTAACCTTTACTCAACCACAGAAAACAGCTGCTCATTGGGGAAACAAATCAGATTTTTTTTCACAAACAATTTAATTAGCAGCCCCTCAAAGCAGCTGCGACTGTGTGCAGAATATGTCAAGGTGACACAGCTGAACGGGTGATTCAAGAAGCCTTCTTGAGAAAATATAAAGCACCGATTGAAAACAGTAAAATATTTTATTTATAAAAGAAATTCATGAGGTTACTGGGGGAAAGCTGCAATGCAATGTAGTCATGGGAAGCCAAGCTTCACTGTGACCTTCTGATTGGAGGCCAGCATCTTACAACTGTTCCTCATCAGACGAAGGGATCACTTCCTTAAAGGTCTATTTATAAAATAAGTTCCAATCATGACATTAACCACACATCTAAAGTTCATCTTCCGTTTCAGTGTCAGTAAAACTCCCCTTGTTAACCATTCAATGGTCAATTTCAGGCTTCATTAAAGACAACAGCAGGAATTCAATGTGGCTTTCAAGGCAGATAAAGTACATTGAAAAAAAAAACAAAGTATCCAAAAACTTGATAATATTTGTGTTTTACTTCCTGAAAGTGGGACAGAAATCGCATCCTTACTGTGTATGTATGTAGGTCCATTGCAGGACAAAGAGCAGAAGTGTAGCACCCAAAATAGTACTCAGACTCTTCTAATCAAGGTCATCTCCTTAAAGGAATAGATGGATGAAAGGCTTGGAAGTTGCAGGCAATTAAAAATATGACAAATGGCATGATTAAACTACAAACTGATATTCTTTAAGACGTGTAAAGGGGTCTCAATGGTTACCCTGGGCTTTGTTTCCTATCATTACAGACTGAACCCGTTGCAAGAAGTGGGAAGTAACATTTGCTTTCATGTGTTGATTCCTCATTTTATCACATACTGCAATAAGGAGGCAAAATAACTGAGAGGCCTTTGAATTCATGCAAAATTCAAAATGTTTCTTTGCAAAATTCTACAAACACATGAACTAGTGTGATGCCCCTACTGGATTTTCACAAAATGTATTAACACATATTAACATTAGCAACCAACTGGGAAGCGAAGTTCACATTCTGGAAGGCTACTTTGTGCATTCATTTTCTCCATATCTCAGTAAAAATACAAAAATTTGACAAGGAAGGTAAGTCTGTGTAAAACAACCAGTAAATTGGCTGGATATGGGAGTGGAAACCTCTCTGCAGTTTTAACCATTTTGTTGGTTTATCTCAAAGCCTGAAATCAAATGCGGCTCCGCCCTCCATTCTCCTTGATATCTTCTGTTTAGTGGGTGCTGGGGCTGGTCCAGCAGCCAATAACAGGGCATCTGAACGTATCCATTACCAACAACTGCTCTAATAATATCAGTGTCGGCTCATATGTACAATTCCTTTTGGTGGCCATCTGAAAAGATTTGTTTCTATTGAATATTCCTTAAACTTAAAGAGGCTCTGAGGAACTTCTGTGCTGTGCTGGAAGCCAAGGCCTCCACAAAGAAATCAACAGTCAAGCAGCATTAAACAACTTAAACAAATCATCCACAGGCTTGTATAGGCAACCAAAAGAGTCTCATTTTATATGTGACATTACAATCTGCTCACATATGGCCAATAACAAAAGTGATTAATGCATGTAAACTGCAGCAGATTGCTTCAACAGTCTATAAAACTGAACTGTCTAAAAAGTATGTGAGAATGGTCTAAGAATTTGATGAAGAATCATACAGACTCGCTGGTAAAATGACTTATTTTAAACAGAAGTTAGTTTGTGAGTGCAATGATGTTTTTCAGCCAACTCAAGCGTTGACGGAGTGCCCCGCCTCCAGGCTGAACACCACAAGTATAATCTGTCTGTAGGAAACATTGCAGAAACACGATGATTCCAAGTCTGGAGGAAACACAGAGCGTTGAGGACAATGGTCACTGACTGAGTTCATAGGAAAAGTGAATAAGTACAGAGGACAGCATAGCCCTTGTGGGCTTGACAAGTGTCATCCTAATCTTTTGGCTTTGTACAGTGATAGCAACACAACACACAAGCTGAACCACACTATTCTATGTGCATGCTGTTGAATAAATATAAGAGGTTTTAGTCAGACATCACAAACATCCAGAGGGAAGTCAACCGATCAGACCATAACAAAAATACTTCAATCAAAACAGGAAGGATCAAAACGGTCTTCAGATTTCCCATATTCTTACACGCAGACACAAAAATAATGGTTAGCTTCATAGAGAATGTTTGTGCGTGGTTACTGACTATAAATGAGAGCTCAAAAAATCAGAAAGCTAACAACCTGCCTGCAAACACATCCCACTGGATAATGAGGAACAGGTTCTACTGCTCCTTGTGTGTTTCCAGGAATTCTGGCATAAACCGCAAGATCAATCAACAACAATCAAAATACACGTTGCTTTGCAGATCTGGTCAGGACATCTATAGCCTCTCTACATTTACATAGGTCACCGCAGGAGAGACAGTGGGCATTGCTGTAATTATGGCTTCACTGACTGTGATTAACAGAAGAAAGCTTTTAAAGATCATCCAAAACCACTGTGCAGTTCAGTCAGGAATAAAAATATCATCTGATGAAGTCATGGAATACAGTCATTGGAGGGGAAAGAGTGGCTCATCTGGACTGATTATAGCACTAAAGTGATAACCGGCAATTCAGAAAAATAGAAATAAAATTGCTTCAGTTTCAAAAGCACTGTTTTAAATTTGCATCAAAATCGGACTGCACTGAAATTCAAGAGAACAGCCAAAACAGACAAAATTGAAGCTGACAAAGTCAAAAGTATTTTCCTTCCAGGGATTTTGCTTTCACTGTCTGTTGTGTACTCCAAACTCCTGGGGCTGAGCTCTACAGACCAACAGAATATGAGTTTTTCAAAGTAGGAAAGACAAAAATCTAATATTTGGTTTGTAATTTCCTTTCCGCACTGCACAAGTCCAGTCCAAAGGAGAGGACGAGATGCTTGTTACACAACAAACAGGATGGAAAAGAAAAGAGCTGTAGTTATTATTATTATTATCATAATGATCATAACTAAATGATGAGATATCGCTCCAAAATGAAACGTGACAAAACGTGTATATGCCATAATTTGAATTCCACGTTTACAGAGCTGCCTGGTCAAAACGATGACAAAGTCCAGTGCACAGGGCGCTGATTGCACATGAAGCCATGTGAGGAACAAAACGCCTGGCAGGAGCTGCTTATATCTGCAATGGGCTTCACTGAGCGACCACAGGGGCCGCGTGTACGTAAATAGCCTTTAAATAGCGGCAGCGAGCATTAAACATCTGCAAATCAAAGCTTTGTGTGCGTGCGATGCAATGTATGTCGCACAAAGCAAGCACTGCAGGTTTTTTTTTTTTACTTACAATGAAGAGCTTCCTTTAATGTCCAGGCGGTGAAGTGAAACGGGCCAGGAACAAAAAAAAAAAACGTGCAGGAAAAACAAAACCCACAAAAAACAGAATGTGAGAAATCCGAAAGTGAGCTTCGGGTGTTGACGACCAGATAGTTTCTTGGTGACTTTAAATAGAGGGTTTGTTTTGAAGCACTCAGTCCCGCTCGTGCTGCTGCCGCCGCCGCTGCTGATGTGTCTGTTGTGCTCGCACGGTACAAGCCCCTCGCGCTGACTGCTGCGCCGCGTGCGCCCGTAGTAAAGAGA
>OMLP01001421.1:14499-45488 GCA_900302685.1 Spondyliosoma cantharus
TAAAGAGACACGGTGAAACCCGAGAGGCGATGATGTCACGGTCCGGATGGAAAGCTAGCAAGGTGGCCGGTGGCGCTTTTATTATTCCCTCCCAGCAGCATTGCAAAACCGAGCGAGCAGAGCAGTGCACAGAAAGAAAGAGACTGATGGTGAAATGACTCCTTCTACAGAAGCCGCGCAGGATCGTTATCCTTTACGCATTTTGTTCATTTCACCCCACACACACGCACACACGTCGAGGAAACGCGAACCCGGCGTGGACAAATAGGAGCCACTCCATTACAAAACTGAAGTGACACATATCCCGGATTTAAAGTTGCCCCATTATTTATTCGGGAGTGTATCCAGGCAGGTTAAATATGCACAGAAATGAATCCGAGCTTTATTTCCTCTGTGAGCTCTGTTATTCCTGGCGTTGACTTCCCTACACTCCGGTGTGGGCAGCTGCACCTCCCCTCAGCTCATTCTTCAGCAAGTCCTGACAAAAAGGGGTATGTTGAAAAATGAGCTGCAACACTGCTCTGAGAGGCTCACCTTGAAAGTATTATTATTATTTCAAAATCATCCTGATCAAGCTGGGGTTCATTTTGTTGCAAAACACATCAAGGATCTTTAATACTGTATCTCAGGCCTGGTTTCCATTCACGTCCAGTCCTGTTACTGGAGCTATGCTATCTGGTTGAAGCTTGTTAGTTTCAATGGGATGAAGAGGCAGAAAGAACTGAATATCAAGTAGGTTCAGCAGGGAGCCTGCAGCTATTGAGGACATGAAAGCCTGGACAATGACCTCGGCCCCAAACCTAGAAGCCAAATAGCTCCTCCACTCATCAACCCGCTGAGTGCAGTCAATGGTGCAGGAAGACACCCAGAGACAGTCAATACGCTCCTTAGTGGCTGCTTCTCCCTCCCTGTTCCCTCCCTTCCACATGTCTTTAGAGTGTACTGTAGCTCTCAAAGTCATTGAGTTTTAACAAAAGCCAAACACTAAATGAATTTTTTATGGTTTGAAAACACGGTAAAGAGGCATCACATGTTAACACCACCAGTAATATCTGAACTACCTTGACCAGCCCAGCACATAAATAATGCAGCATGCTTCCATCAAAAAGCCAGGGATTGGGGGTGGGGGTATGCTAAGTCCTTCAGCTATCCTTGATCCTCGAGGGAGGACCTCCCATGCTGGATCTTGGATCCAGAGGATATGGCGGCCACCTGGGGCACAGAATGGACACCATACCCCAGGAGAAAGCTCCAAGAGAGAAGGAGGGGGGAAATGAATATCTGGAGGATATGTGATATGATTAGTTACCCAATCCATGAAAGATGAATCTGTAGCCAATAAGGAGCTTGAGCTCCAACGCCCACAAAAAAGGTGTGGGGGGGAAGTCAAATCAAGCTGTTCAGCCATCTGTGTGTGTGCATATGTGTGTGTGTTGCCACAGGAGAGGATCCATATTTTCTGTCTGCTCCCAAATCAAACAAAGACGACGATTTTCACTGTCAGTCCGACACTGTTATACTCACATTGTTATAACAAGACAGAGTGGTTACAGAGAATAGTGCATCAATTCACAGATTCCTCACACCTAAATTATGCTTAACAACTCCATTTTATCAAAGTAGTCCCCCTAGACAGAGTGCACCTAATTGCTCAGCCATTGTAAGTCAGTGTGAGGCCATTTGCTAGGTGCGTATAAAGTGAATGCCACCATCACAGCTACCAAACCTCCCTGAATTACCCTGACTGGGTACAGAATCACAGATGCTGTAGCTTAAAGGGTAACTGCACTGTTTAAAATCTGGTGCATACATTACCCACAATGCAACGTACCTACTGACTGATGTCCCTGGAGGCCATTAATCAGATTACATGCAGCTTCCTTGGAAGACACAAAAGGCTGACTTCTGTCCTCACTCGCGCTGATGTATCATGTGATGTTTACCAGGATGTTATAGCAGCAGGCAACCAAATTAAAGGCACATTCTCCTTGGATAAAATTAGGGATGTCTCTGGGTTTGAAATTAGCCCTGTTTACACAGGACTAGTATTACCTGGCTACCTCTGGGTAATCTGGAATACTGTGATTTTAATTCTTCCTTTCCATAATTTGTATAGTAAAATTCCACTGCAAATTACCTACCATATTTTGCCAAACACAGAACATATCTGTTTTCCACTGTCTGACTACTCAACATTCACCTTTAAAACGAGTGACAGTGAGGGGTTGTCATAGATTGCTCAATCTAAATGAGCTCCATATAACACATGCATAAAGTCAAACAATTTCTTTGTATATTTATTTCATTTATTATTATTATTATTATTATGTGGGGGGCTTTTTAGCCTTTTTTAACAGGACAGCTCAGAGGGACAGGAAACAGGAGAGAAAGAGGAAGTGAAGATGTGCAGCAAAGGGCTACACGCTGAATTTGACCCTGAACTGCTGCTGAGGACCGACACAGTTCGCCTCCTCTACCAGATGCGCTAATAACCCACTGTAAATGTTTTAATAATGCGGCCGCTGAAAAAACAGACACTGCTTCTGAAATGATGTTATGCAGAGCCTTGACATCATATCTAGGAGATAAAGTCAGTTAACATGAGTACAATACAGTCTTTGCTTATCCCTTGCGGATGCGCCACACAAAACACAGACGGGGGGTCATTTTTAAATCACATGAAGCCCCCTGGTTATAATAGTCTCATGAAACAGAGCTATTTGTTTTGTCATTTTCTGACATATCTTTAAATAGTTCTCAAAGCAACTTGAAGGTTAGTTCTTGATATTCCTTTTACATAAATTAGGAAACATATCCAGCTCGAGCTCATTAGTGGAAAACCCCCAAACAGTTCTTACACCAGTTCATCAGGCATTCAGTGGGAGTGGGAGATCCAACCAATGTTCCAAGAAAGGGGGAGTATGACCAAACCAAGGTCATACAAACTCTGTTGATTCTGTTTTTTCTCAAGCCAAAACTTAACTAGACTCCATCTTATGGCCACACACCATTAGGCTTTATGACAGAGTAGGGATAACATGCTGGGCAACCTCATTTCAGTTGATGTTATCACAGTGGTTTGGCTCCACTACTCCTGTCTGGACGTCAAAGCCAAACCGAAGGCCTCATAAAGTAACGATGGACTGCGTGTGGAGGGAGCTACAGAGACTACAATAGCTGGGCTGTACCTTTGAGAAGATTTTAATGTTCAATGTTTAGACAGTGTCAGGCAGGTGATGAGTCATCGCTGAGATATTCAAGCAACGTTTGTTCTGATTTGATAGAAAAGAGCATTATTTGGTGTGCCTGATATTTTGACAGCCAAATTGTACATTAAAAAGGTAGAACATTAACTATTTCATGTGCAAAATTTCATTAATCCAAAGTGGGAAAAGGTGTGTACAACATGCTGTGCTAACTGATATCCCATTGCTGGTATCGTTTCCCCCTTTTTCTTTTCCTATTCTAAAAACATTCATACTGTGAATTGCACAGTGTCTAAAGACAGTCATGCTGTGCAGTACAATACAGTACAGTACAGGGCAACTGGACCTATATGGTTGCCTATGGATGAAGCAGAGATGTAAAAAAACAAAAACTTCTATACATTGTAGCAATTATCAATGTGCATTGGAGCATTTCTGTCCTGCTCCAGCTTGCTCGAGAGGCTTCATCCGGTTCTCAGCTGACAGATGCCGAGAAGGAGCTTTCAGACTCATTAGCTGCCCACACAGAGTCAGAGAGAGAGAGACAGGAAGCGAGAGGGAATCGCTAAGTGTTCACATGTTTATCTACTCTCCGAGGATCCTCTTCTACATGCCCACTCGCTCTCGTCTCCGGCTCTTTCGTCTTCCACCCACACTCCCACGCTCTCTCCTTTGTCACTGATTTACAGGTTATTACCTGCTGGTGTTCGAGGCAGCTGCAGGTACACTGGCTGAAAGCAACAGTAGCCTGAGGTTGATGCTGAGGAACACAGCCTGCATCAGGGTGTTTGCCAGCACTCTGCAGGGGCCTCTGTTCCAACTGAGCGATACCGAAAGAATACTGCATGCATAAAGAGTTCTGTTAGCAGCTTGTCTTGGGAGTGAGGGGGAGAAGATGGGATGAATTGGCCACTCCTCTTGATGCATTGGTGTGTGAGTTTCTGGGGAAAGGGGATGTCTCCTTCTCTAGTAATTAGCTGTGTGTGTCAAATGGAGCTGAAAAACAACAATGAACTCCTGGGTGCCTGTGCGGTCACATCCAGAGACACAAGGCCGAGATCTAGTCTCTCCAGTGACATCAGTGAATTGGAAATTATTGGGCAGAGGTCAAATATACAATGAATATTAACTTCTAATGGTGAAGCCATAAGATCAAACACGCTAGTATAGTCATGTTGATTTGTGGTGTTTATTCTGGGAAGACTTGAAATACATTCATGACTTCTAGCTGATGTATGACAAGTCATGGCATGCTCCAGGGAAGATACCAACATGATTTCTAAACAACAAAGCAGGAAGGAGAAACCTCTTGAGCTGTTTCCACTTCTGTGATGGAGACATAGTTGCTGGGATTAGAGAAATCTCAGAACAGGTTTTATCGTCTGCAGAGATGAAAGCATTTGCATCTGATAGTGAACTCACTGAAAGTATTTCTCTCAAACTCACTGTGACCACTCTGTATAACTGTGCTGAATGAAAACGTCAGCTTAGATGGCTCTTGCTTGATTTTTAAATGTTTTATTGATTTGCCAATGTCAAAAGTGACACAATCCTCTACAGTCCAAAGATACTAAAAACAGATAAGCAACTGCACTCAACAGTTTCAGCCATGAAGCTGCCTTTTTGGGAGGACATAATGAAAGGAAAACGTGTTTACACCAGCACAATGAAGAAGAGACTAATTAGAAAAAGATCAAAACGAACATGGATGATTTTGCAGAGGCTAACAAAATGGACCAATCAATGAGGAAGTCAAACTCATAGTCCCCCCAGGCTGCCAGGAAGTTTAGAAGAGCTCAATCCTCTCATGAAATACTATACCCCACTGACCATAATTACATGAGAACGCCAAAAGTCACTGTGTTACTGACACAGTGAAAATTGAAAATCAAAAGGCGGTTTCTAGGATCTGCTAGTTGGAGGCACAGACAGTCCTGGGATTACACCAAAAGGCTAAGCGATCAAGCAAAAGACTGGGAGGAGAATTAGGCCTGCAGATCAGTGTGTTTCAAGCACAACAGCCCTGGTGAGCGACATCAAAGAAGGTCAGTAGTGAAAAGTGGTGTCAGACTGACTCGCTTCACTGTTTAGGCTGCTCTGTGAGCTTTGGCAGCACTGACAATCACTAATTCCAAACTTAGAAAGTCCAAACATCAATAGTGATGCACTCTAGCATGATCTCTCAAACCAGCCCAGCCCCCTTCAACACAAGTCAAGCCAACTCATGACTGCTTGCTGACCAGGCTTGACTTTCTTTTTCCATGATCAGCAAACAGTACAGAGGCTCTCATCTCCAGTTACCTAACACATACACATCTTTTACTGACAGCATCAGCCTGTCAATTCAGTGTTTACAATGCTGCAGCAACCAAACACAGAGGTAATTATTTGTTGATGAATAATTTAAAGTTGAACTGTTCAGGATAATCACTAAAACCTTTGGGTAAGCAGAGTGTCAATCTGTGGAGCTTCACTTCTGCGGAATGATGAGAAAGGGATGTTCTACTGCATCAAAAAATGGTTGGAATCTAATCAAGTCATAAAAAATGGGGCTAGCAGAGGATACTAAGGTTTGTTTTGGAACTGCATAAACACAAAGAGGAGGTGTTCTTATACATCCATACATTATATCACTGCAATCCCACTGGAATTTCGGTTTCTGCTCCACACCACTGCCCCTTAACTGGCAGCAACTACCCTGATAACGCGGTGGAAAGGTGTTTGTTTGTTTTTTATCAGAGATGGGACTTCATTATTGACATTTGAGTAATATTTAAAGAACATTTAGCAAGACAGCACAAGCACAGAGACAGAGAACTGAAACTGAGAGGGTATTTGGTTGTGTGCATGCAATTTTGTGTAACTTTGTGGGTTTGCTGTAATGTACAGCTGTAGACTCCAGGCTGCTATCTTAAGTCAAATCAGACATAGAGTTGGGCTGCAGCAAATAATAGAATCACAGACTTCAGTACAATTCTCTATTCCTCTAATGAGGTGATTGTAAAACTCATCACATGATTAGCTGAAGATATTACTGTAGACATAAAGTTTATGTAAACGACAAGCCAAAACTAAAATAACTCTGAATGCATGACAAACCATTGCATTTCATTCATGGCGGCATCATCGTTAAGCCATAAACTAATTATAAAAACAATACAGAAACTACATAGACCATTTTAATATCCACTCACACTTCCACTTTCCTCCAGATATATTCTAGCTGTGTTATACGTCAGGCTTCAATCACTTTCAGCTTTCACAGTGGGCACATAAAAAAATGCACACAGTTCATTGTTAGCCTAATGAGTGTATGAGCTCTTGTCTTTGGGTGTAATGAGCCTGTTGGGAGTGTCAATGTAGGCCATGGTGCTGATTTGATTTGATAGAGCCAATAACAGCCACCCCATCCACATAGGGAGCCTCAATAACCTCATCTACAAAACTGATGATTATACAGCAGTGGAGAAGCACAGCACAGCATGTATCATCGCCCATTCTATCAGCTCATTTCCCTCCTGAGATTATGTTGTCTTTTAAGATTGATTATGGAGAAGCCTTCGGATGCAGAATCAGCTTCTGTCTACTATACTGTATACAGTACAGCAATAAAGCTGGGACAAAGTGTATGCCTTGAATGTAATCAACTCTGCTCTGCCAGAATTGTGATGTGTGTCTGCATGTAGTAAAAGATTAGTAATGTATCCACTCACAGAATAGCACTGATCCCTCCTCTAAAGAACAATAACTTTAATTCTTCTGTGAATGACTTCAGATCTACATTAGATTTCCATTCATCACAGACAGGAGAACAATTTACTGGCTCCTTTTTTCTCTCACGACTTCTTCCTCCATCTCTAAGGGAACTGAGTAAAAACTGTCTATTCAGCTCAACTGTTCCAATTGAGTTTTATGACACTCACTTATTTGAAGACCAAGCCAATTGCCAACATGCATAAGAATGGGAACAAAGAGCTAAAATGGTGAAGAATTTCTTTAGAATCAGTTAGTCACAACCCCAGAATTACGGCAACAGGTGCAACTACGTGCTTGAGAAAGAAGGACAGCATGGGAGTATCAAGGGGAGTGTGAGGTACTACAGCAATGGCTATTGGTGACACTTTTGATGTAGATGAGCATTATGTACATGTATCTTATATGTCTCTCTTTGCTGTTGTGGCTATAACTCTTGATTTTTAAGACCCCATTTCAATGTAGAAGGTTATGTGTAAAACAGGAACACAATCACTCGGTTTATTTTTAGATAAAGCCTCTAAATTCTAAGCAGTTTTTAGCTTTCAGTGTGTCTAGAAAAGTGAAAAATAATGTATATTCAAAACAGTACATTTACTTATTTTTTAAGTGTGCTGTGGATGCATGCTATTGGCCAACAATGTGGCACAAAGAAAAAAATGGAGGAGCTGTTTACAAATGTAAGAACATGTAATAATTTGGATATGGGTGTGAGAAAACCGCATAAATACCACAGAAAACACAAAAAATGTTTACTAAGTATTCGGAAAGACATTTAACTTTTTCTTGTGTAAGTTTTCTTTGAAGTGGCATTAGAAGGTTGCAAGTAAACAGAAGTAAGTAAACAGGGGAAAAATGCATGTTTTTCTTCATTAAAATCAAAGCAAACACAAGAAGAAATTGCTATAACCTGTTCATTTGTTTTAAAAAAAAAAAGAAAAAAAAAGAAGAAAACTTAAGTTTCAGTTACCCAGTTGCGACCAATTAAAAGGCTTAGTTGCACAGATATTTGGGCACATGTGTAAACAAAATAGTTGCATCCTGGAGCCCTGGATGTTAAAGAACATAAAGTTCCCTGTTCCTGTGTTCAGTGTACAATAGTGTTCTTGTAAACAAATGATTGCTTTTATTCAGATCATCAGCTATATGCATATGAAATTAGTAAGGAAATTAGGACACAGAGACAGAAACCCTCAGGTGATGCTCTTCCTCCAGCTGTCTGTATTATTTTGTTGCATTCTAGCCACATCTTCCATCTACCTTTCCTCTCTCAACATCCTTGTTTTTTCTCCACAATGCCACATATCCACTCAACAAGGCAGCCTTTGAGTCTGTGCTGTGACAGGCCCACAGAGAGGGATAAATGTGGTGGTAATAGTAAAACAGTGTTCTGATCTGCTACCTAGCCTTCAGCAGTGCTGAGCATGCTCAGTAGGCCTGCCAGAGGGCCAGACTCCTGCTTTGGCCTACTTCTGATAAAACCAATAATGTCATGGAACGTTTCTTTGCAGTGAGTCTGTGTATGTGTGTCAATCTGACAGAGAGTGTGTGTCCTCAATGTAGAAGCAAAATCCAATACCATCAACCACAGCTACAAACTGATAACACCACCCCTGGTGATGGCTATTATTGATCTGTCTACCATCCAGAACTTAAACAAAGATATGGACATACTGTGGCTGGGAGAAAATCCTCGACCAAAACTGCAGATGAGGGAAAAATACTTAAGAGATTGAGGGAACAGCCTTACTGTAATGAAATGCAATAAAGGATCTGTTAAGCTCTAGTTCCTCTAGTCCCCAGGCATAGATAGCTGCTAGCGTGAGCAGAGAGACGGACCAGCACTGCCTCACTCAGACATCGGTCCAACTGATTATAGAAAAGATGACCAACAGAAGTGGGTCAGCCATGAGAGTGACAGAACAAGATACTTTGAGAGACAGAGGGAGAAAGAAAAGTCAGAGCCACAAGGACAGATCGTGTGACTGTGAGTATAATGACTTCAAAACTTATCTGTTTTTGGAAATTAGAAGGAAGGAGATTTGTGGAGTAAACAGTTAGTTACACCTAAAAGAAAACAGTGCCTGTAATCACACAGGCCGATATTTACTGTGAATCTCTTCCTTATAATAACATGTACATTTGTTGATCACAATAAGGATTTTCTCAGGCCTTTGTTCCAAACCAAATGAACTGTCTGACAGCATGCACAAAACATTCATCATGTGCCATGGATTGTCAAATATTATCATCTTCAGGCTGCAGCAAAGCAAACAGCCGATGACTAAACAAACAATGTGGAGAGGACATGTTCCAGTATGTCCTTACAGTATCAGTCACGTGAAGTAGAAGTGCCAGACAGCATATAAAGTTACCTAATGAGGTCTACAGCCTACTTTTTGGTGACCTATCTTACTGTTACCTTTGCTGTGCATTTACTCTGACACTTGCATAATGTGTACTCGGCAAAACTGTGCTGCAAAAGATCAGCAAAATTTACGGAAGACGAAAATTCTGAACACGTAACTCGCAAAACAAACTTCTGTGCGGACATAACGACACAGAAATCAGACTTCACGCTGAATGCGGAATCTGAGAAGAGATGGCTGCATCTTCAAAACTCCAACCTAACTGCTGTCTCATCAGCAAAGTGCACAGGACACGATTGCTCCACACTCTCAGGGACTCACAGGGACTCACAACAATATCGCTTTCAAGTACCTGTACATGTAATGTGTGTATTTGCATGTTCAGGTTATGATGACATTTGAGACATTTGGCAGTCATTGTTTGTCAGAGGTGGGTAGTAATGCGTTGCAAGGAACGTCGTACTTCTTCTCTTTACTCGAGTATATTTTTGAGCCAGTTATCTTCTGTATACTTTGCTCATTTGCTGTTTATACCTTCATTATAACTAGTCTGCTCTGAATGCAGGGATTAAGGGGTAGAGCTGCTCTACTGCAGATGTCAAGCTGCCAACTGCCTGGAAAAAAAGGAGCACCACCCCAGTGCAAAGATGACAGTGCAAAATCCAGAACAAGTAGCTTCCAGCGACAATCTCTGGCCTTATTTAACACCAAAATCTACAGAGATGACACTTGCAGGATAAAGTGCTTGCTGTGCCTCCCCTTTTCTAATGCCTGCAAGCACATTGAAGTAGGTAGCACATACTGTAGGTGAATATGTATCTAGTGATGTCTGATATCAATCTTTCATGTTATGATAATGACATTAACTTGTCTTGCAGCTAGTGGTCTTTTGGGCTTCAGAAAGCAGGTAACATTCAACATTACCATTATTTTCATTAGTGCAATTTATTAAAACTTAAAATATTCAAATGGAGACCAGGTACTTTTTTTTTCCTTGACTGGGTTGCTCAAATCATATCTTCACAGAGTTTCTATGGGAGTAATTGTGCTTTTTTTCACTTACCACTGCTGTCTGTCAACTGGTTTAAAAATGGTGCATACCTCACGCATACCAGAATAGCTACACCTCATTAGCACTTGAGTGGCCAGTTTGTACTTGTAGGCTATTTTTTTAAGTGAAGTATGGCTCATGAATAAGTAAAATAAAAGCATGTGGTCTGAGTGCATCCCAGAGTACGTCCCCACTGAACTTTCCCACATCCTGATCTGACATTCTATTATAACACCCTGTTAATCCATATATGAAAAGGGGGCAATCAATGCCACTCTCAAACAAGGGCTGGGCGTGTGCAGGGGAAGGCACAGCCGACAAATTGAGGACAGCTTTCAGTGCTAGACAGTCAGCTGAGTTACTGACTCAATCCAATGGGAGTTTGGCACGTTCGTGTTTCTTTCCCTCTTGTCATCTTCAGTCATATTCCTCATTAAGAGCAACAAAGTCTATTTCTGACTTTATAGCATGAGTAAATTTGTTTTGCTTTGAATTTGGAGGATTGGGCGCATGAAAGGGAGAGGCCAAATTTTTTATCACTATTACAGGGAGTGTCTCCTCTTAAGTTCGCCCGCTGCTGTTTTTGTAGGTGCAGCTGCATTGCTCAAATCCTGGGAGAAAAAGAACAACAAGCTACTTCTGTCAGGGTTCAATTCTTGCTCCTTTACAGCTCAGCACGCCTACAACCGAGGGGTCAGATCCAGCTTTTTCACGATAATTGTGAGGGGATGATATTGTTTCAGATAAAAAAGCTCTGTGAAAATCTGTTGTAAATTTCTCGGCTGGAATTCCCCCCTGGTTACAGCCCCCTGACCAACAGCTGAATGTGTCAGGTGTAGAGTTATAAGGGGTCACAAAGGCAATACATCAAGGTCCTGTCAAGCTCAGCATAAATTATAAGAAGGGAGGGAGTTACTTGGAAAGACTGAGAGAAAGACAGAGAGCAAATTGGGTGAATGGTAGCTGACTGAACTACAAGGACAATATAAAAACTAAAATCCAGATGCTGTCTACTCCTCCTCAAGGGTAGGTTGAACTAAAAGGACTTGCATACAAAAAACAGTTTCTGCAGCAGCATGGGACACCTGCACAGGGCTATTTCCATAAAAATAGATATAGCACCTGTGTGAGAAGCAGTGAACGGTAAGACAGGAGGAAGAAATGTTCCCTGTTGGCCACCACACACTACTGTAAACACCTCAAGGTGAAATACACCCAGCCATCCTCCTACTCTTGGCAGAGGCAAGGTTTTTTTAGTTTTTTTATCTAAGGAACTTAAGTGCCACAGAGAAGAGAAACAGGATAACAGACAATGTGTCGTCAATAAGACTGCACAACATGGTCAAACAAGTACTGTACCCTCCCTTTCACGCACTCTGCAGCTTAGAAGTTTTATTTTTGGATGGAGTTAAGTTTGTAAATATAACAGCATTGTCTGGGAATATGCTAGATGTTATGGGCAAACTCCAACACTGCCCTCCGATGGCTACAATCATTACCTACACAAAATATCTACAGAGCAGCACAAAATATGGAAAATGTAACAATAAAATAACAAAAAGTTAATATGAGTAAGTAAAAGAGCTGCTGGAATTTACCCCCAAAAAGGGAGAAATTGTTTCAGTGACTGAAACTGCAAAAAATAGAAATAAAATCCACTGGTATAAAAGCTGTTTACAGTTTACTGGTACAAGATTCTAGGACTTGAATAATATAACTACAGTCTGTGAGTGCCAAGCAATCCCCTATATCCACCTCAAACTGTATTCACTCATACATACCAGCCACCTAAATACGATTGATATCATTCATCAAGATCCATGCACAATTCCTTGAAAAATGAACAAAAATGTCAAAAATGTCTCACATCTCACAAGGTTAAAGAAAGTAAAAAAACAATTCTTCAATGCGTCCCTTTAACCATATCCACACTGAAAGTTTATGCGGTCTATTTTGGCCCATCCAAGTTTTGTGGAAAACCTTTCTATAGTTTTACATATAATTACAAACATTTAACAAGAATAAGTAACAGAAATGCTGGAATTTACTTAAAATAAAGCAAGAAATTATTTCAGTTTACCAAGGGAGTAAAAATGCCAAAAATAAACATAAAATCCACTGATATCAAAGCTGTTCGCAGTCACACATCAAACTGTACTCACTCCTAAATACCAGCCACCCAAATAGGCCTGATTTCATCAAGATCCCTGCGTTATTCCCTAGGAAATTGACTAAAATAACACACACACAAAAAAGACCTTTCATCCATCCAAGTTTTGTGGAAATCAATGCAGTGGTTTTTGTGTAATCCTGACAACAATGGGTGAAAACATAACTTCCTTGGCAGAGGTAATGAAGCATGAAAGAAAACTGGGTTCATATCACGAACCGTGTTGTGTTACTTTGAGGCCCTCTGCTGGGAAGAATCAGCAATTACACTTTTTAGCTAAATAACTAATTGCATGCAGGCTAACATCTGGTCTTAATCTCAATGCTTGTATCTCACTTTCAGCAGCACAGTCAGCTACTCCTACAGCTGGAAAAAGGATGCAAAAGACTGTCTGGATATGGGCAAGGGAATGCATGCAGGCATAAACAATTAACCCCACATGACAGCAGGCATCGGATGATCTCAGTAAATCTATGCATATTCATCAAAGACAGCACAAAGATGGAGATTTGTGAGCACAGCTGCTCTACTGTTAAGACGGGTCTATGTAGAGGAGAGAAGTCGCTGTACAAACAGAAAAGACACAAATCCGAGGCAGAAATGAGTCATTTTTTTCTGTCTACTACCTTTTCTCTCACATGTAAATATCCAGCACAGGCGTCCTCACAATAATACAGATGTTAAACGCTAAATTCTTCACGTTTCATGGATATATTTGTCAAATGCACAAATTGCAGTTGACACAATTAATGATTATCTTTATGAATTATTATATCAAGTATCATACAAACATGCAAATGTACTGGTTTATCTTGGATATGCAAACCAAATCATAAAAGCAAGACTGGTGTTTGGGATTCTATCGTTTGCATAAGACTGGAGCATAAACGACAGGCAACATTTCATTTCTGACTTCAGTTTTTATTTTCACATGATTATACTTTCACGCATTTTCAACTCCCACAGAGGCGCAGGGATTATTTAGATCAAAGAACAGACAAAGGTTTAAAACTCAATCAGACAATGTCAGAAACTAAACTTTGATCAAAGAATAGCCTACATTTAAATCTTTAAAAAAATATATAGCTTCAATCGAACAAGGAAGCCTAAATATAATGCAGATCAAAGTGCCTTTCATCTCTCTGCTGCACACATGGATGTGCAACCTATTCTGCTAATGGCTGCGCTGCAGGAAACTAAAACAACGGCATGTGTCACAGAGACAATCAGACACACACACACACACACACACACACACACACACACACACACACACCATACGCAGCCCAGGCACTGTCAAAAGCGGTTTTCATGAGGACCTCGGAATAACATGAATTAATTCTGTAATTTTCGCTCCACTCCAGTACAGGTAGAGTGTCATTACATAATTTCATCAGCAGGTCCCTCAAGCTGCTTCAGGGATCTCTCCACTGCATCAAGGTCTCTTTTCAGTCATCTGTTCCCTGGTTACCACCAAATGGAGACTTGGAGCGAGCATCCTTCCCACATGCCCGAATCACCAATGAATCAGCTGCTCAACTCCAAGTTCCAGCAGGGTCACCGAATTCCTCAACCTGTTTTGAAAAGTAATGCAAGCTACTATTTTTGTCTGCTTCCAGTCCTGATCTGATTTCTGACCACGGGATGAGGTAAATCAAGATGTGCTCTCTCCCTCTCTTCAATCAGTCACATCAATGCATCTCCAAAATCTGTAGTCAATGTCGCACTCCCTCCTTCTATCACAAAATCATAAACACGTCCAACTGAAACATCTGCTTGCTTTGTAAAATAATGGTGCACAGCACCCTTTTCAGAGGGAGAAAAAGGGTCTCAGATTTAAAGATGCTGGATCTTATTGTGACACCATCCCACTCAGCAGGAAAACGATATTATTTCAGTGGGAGGTAACAATCAAATGAAAACAATAGGAAGACACTCTTGCTCTCCAGGCCTCAGTTGTCCCTTTGTATATTGTACATACCACAAAAAAAGAGAGAGGAATTGTGCAAAGATGAAAAGGCTTGCAGCCCACAGTGTTTTCCTGTATATAAAATACATAATTTCCTCATCACCTGTAGTGGTATTTATCCATCTGGATTGTTTTGTAGAGAGTTGCAGAGTTTTGGAGGTGTCTGCCTTCTCTCAAATATAATGGAACGAGATGGCAACCACCTTGTGGTGCTCAAAGTGGCAGAAAATAGTGAGAAAAAACTCGACAGTAGGGCTGCGCGATATGGCCTAAAAATGCAATTACCGATTTTTTCACACCAAACTCGATTTACGATTTTAAAGATGTTTTTTTTCCTTCTTAAAAACAAACTACAAATGACAAAGAAATTATTAAAAGCATTGCTTTTATTGTAAACAAAATTGTCCTGCCATTTTAAACTGTGCACCTTTAAACTCACTTGAAAAAAATGTGTCCCTTTTTGATAAAATGCTTTTGTAAACATAAATGTAACATTTAACATCAGATTGCTTGCTATTATAAAAACAGATCAGTTTCCCCATTGGTATTGATAAAGTGTTAACATAATTTCATTAAATACTTTTTTGCAAACGGTGCCTTTTATTTACAAAAAGTATTTTATATCCCTGAAGATATGTAAACTAAATTAAACATCTACATGCATTGCATTGTATAGTAAACATAACATGTTGGTAGATGCACAGGACATGAGGTGTGTGCTTGCTGTCTATTTTACACATTTTTGGCCAGGAAGTCAAGCCTGTCTCCTACCTCTGGCTTGAGGCATGCCCCGTTGTGGCTTCGTAGCACAAACCTGGGGTCAAAAGTTTTCAGCATGTGGATGAACCGCTGGCTCCACTGTATATACAGACACCATATCTTTAACAATATGCACCGGGACTGCATCCGTAAAAGCTGTCCACCGGGACCCTTTCTTCTCATACAGGACACAATGATTAAATGATTCTGCTAATGTTGGCTGCTTTATAGCGGGTGTTTGTAGGCTGCCGCGGTCTTGTACATCTTGTAGTGAACAACAAGTGTCCCACTATGATACATGCGTCTGTTTGAGATGCTGAAATCAATGGGTCGGTCCGCTGTCTTCAGTTTCAACAGCCTTTCAACAAACTTTGCAGCGGACCATGGTTTGGTCGAGGTCTGACGCTACAGAACCAAGCTACTGACGAGACAGTGCCTTTTTAAGAACGAACTCTTGGCTTTCTGTCATGTTGTGTTTGTTTCTCTGTGGAAAGTCAATGCGGGGGGAGGGCGGAGCCCATTATGAACTACAGGAGCCCATGGGGAGCGGCGGCGGAGTAAGTTAAAGAGAAAATCAATTTTCATTTTTTTAAATCGTCCTACACCACAAACTCGAATTAATCGATTTTACCGATTTATCGCCCATTCCTACTTGAGAGAAATATCTCTTTCCAGAAATCGTGACCTGACTCAAGATAATCTACAGACCAAGTTGTGAGTAGTTTCACATGGGAACTATTTTAGTTTTAAGTGGGTCATGATTTCTGCAAAGAGACATTGCTGTCTCTATTTTTTTAATGTATTTTGTTGCACTTTAAGCACCAAGGAAGACAAGGAAGATATCTCTACGACTGATAGTGTTCTTATCATTGAAATATCAAAAATTATTGATACTGAATATTTGCAGCTGTTTCAAGACTGATTTTCCACGGTATAAGACACTGACACCAGCTGTGCTTTCTCACTCTCTGTTCTCTCTGACGCACACACTACACTGCTGCGGTGTCCATATACGGCCGCTTGTTTTCACTCTTCTGACTATGGACGGACATATATTTCCTTAAATGCCTGTTTTGCTTGACAAACATAACAAAAGCCTTGTCATATTTATCTTTTAATAAAAATCACAACTTTTATGCCCCCATGTTTACCCATGGTATCAAACATGGTTTAAAATATCGATATATTTCAAGGTAACAATATATATAAATAAAACTCTGTGACACACCCAAACAATCTAGATGGACAAAACAGCACTACAAGTAAAACATATGTGTTTTTGATTTAGGAGTGAACTGTCACTTTAATCCTAATTTTCAGCGTGTCACCAAGTTGTTAATCACAAATGTTTATGGTGAATTAACTATAGCTAGTTCTTACTGATCAGTGATTGTGACTAGCAAAGGTAAGCTAGGTTTTAATTAAAGTTAAAAGTTTGCTGAACTCTACATTTGGACATTTGTAACCACAAAGGGATGGGTTGTGTGTAAAACTGGCACATACTGTAGTCTGGGCACACATTAACCCTCAAATAAGCAGCATCAAGGTATGCACTGTTCTTCCTGTGCCACTGCTATTTATACATGAAGAATGGGTCATCGTTGTGATGGGAGGTAATAGCCATCTTCTTCTCAAAATCAAACATGTCTCCAAGGAAGGAAGCAAAAATGTATTAAAATCCCTCTCAAGTCTGACTTAAGGCCTCTTTTCATAGCTGATTGAAACAGACCAAGGGAAACCCCTGACACACACACACACACACACACACACACACACACACACACAAATGCACAATCACAAACAGCATTTCCTCCCAATTATCTTGGGAAACTTTAACAATTCCTATGTAAACAGGATTCGCAGACTTCCATGACTGATGAATAATCAGAATTATCTTCAGTGGAGCTTTATATACGGTAAAGGAAGCTAAGAGTCAGCAGCATTAGGACTGAGGAGAGTGAGATGGAAAGGGTACAAATTCTCCAGAAGGAACATGAACTTGTTCCCAACAGACTGTGATTGATTTCCCCCGAGGTGGTAAGTGAGATCCACTTTAAGGGCAGAGGAATTCAGTTCAGTTGGTAGAAAAGCTCTGAGACGTAAGAAAAAACATTTTACAAGTACCAGCTTGTTTCTCACCCGTGTTCACAAAACCAAACAAAAAGCCTTCTCAACCCAGGTACAGTAAAAAATAATTGTCATACCTTGTTAGATCACATTAGAAGAAGTGAAGAAAATCCTGGCAGTGGTAAAGAAAAATGCATTTTCCTAAAAAAAATCATCCCCGTATTGCTCTAAATCAACACAACACCTTATTACAAACTAGGAAGTATGAGCCATAGACACACAGGAGCACAGTAACATGAACAATGGGTCTGTCAACAAAGTGCTATGATAGTAACTGCAGTATCACAATGATGTTTGAATTGGCGAAACCAGAATGAGTTACACCGCATGATGTCATATCCCATATTGCAACTTTGATATGGGTGTGACGGTTTAAGATTACATGAACACAAAGGAAGCAACAGGACTGCCCTGAGTTTGAAATAAGAGAGAAATAATTAATACTGCTTGTAGCATCTCACTGATTTATACTGTAAGTCTTCTTTTGAAGATCACTGTGCAGCATTTACATTGATCAATGTGTAAAAGAAAAGTCTGTTGTTGATATATTATACTGCCTCAGGTCTCTTCTACTGTTGTTCCACATGCTTTTTCCCAGGCAGTGGCCGAGCTACAATAGTCCGGTTTTACGCAACAAAATAAAGCTGCTCTCTTAGGAGACGCACTAATCTCTCTGAGTGCCGGTGATTATCGAAGTCACATCAGGTCATACAGAGTCAGACTGTATTCATCAAGGAGGCTGAGGCACACCTCTCCTCTGATAATCTTTTATCAGGAAGAAAGTAATAAGTCTGTGATTGAGGTTCAAATTATACAGCCATGACATTTCACATTGATGGAATTAATTGATGCACAATTAGCAAGAAAAAAACTGAGACTTGCCACTACATTCTAATGAGCAAACTATACCGCATAGAGACGAGGTTTAGTTTGTTGGTTTTTAAAAATTGTTTTTAAAATACAGCTGCAGTGATTATTCAGTTGATCGATTAGTTGATGGAAAAAATTCAAAAATAATGACCAACTACTTTGATAATGGAGTCGCAGAGGCATCAAACTGTTTTTTTGTAAAAGCCTGTAGCCACACCTGCTGGCCCACCTGCTGTTATGACAACAGAATCAGCTTTGGAAAAAAAATCCAAAACACAAAGTGTGTTTTTTGGGTGACTTTATAAAACATTCTGCTGACGAAGAAAGTCAACAGAGCAGACACATACTGGGAGAGAGAAGCAGGAAGGCGAGGCAAGCCAGCGTGTGTGCGTTAAGGTGGATTTTAAGGCTCAGTCTTAGTCAAATACAGACACTTTGGGTTTGTGGCTTGGCTCTGATAAGACCTCCAAACCACCACCAACGCCACCCACCATAGGTACCTGGTCAATCTGTGAGAGACACCATTTGTTTGACATTTTAGTGACTAAAAGATAAACACATAATTATGAAAACAAACAGCAGAAGAATCCATAATAGAATCACTAACAAATGTTAGTTTCAGCCCTGGTGTTGCAATAAGGTGTGGGAGGATGAGAAAGACAAGCTGGTCACACATACCTCTCTCATCTGAGGAAAGCTCTCAACATGAGTTCATGTTTGTGTTGTTAATCATAAAAACATGAAGATACTTTGATATGTAGAACAAGAATCCTCCTCATTTTTCTGTTGTGGTTTTTAGTTAGATGGGGGAATTATTCATATGTTCTTTCTGCTTCATGTTTCCTTTCTGTACTAAACTTTCTGCTCCTTCCTGTGCCTAATTTAAGCTGCATGGACTGAATTATTGAGAGAAAACAGCATATCAATAGCAGGTCACTAAACACTGTCAATTGGTTGATTTTTTTTTTCCCATTTCATATACCAGTATGCCAGTTTTCATCATGTAAATCTTTAGATTGTGGTATTTGTTCCTCATTGCTCGGATAGCTCTGTAAACATTGCTGGAACATAACAAACAACCTCCTGGCTCAATATGGCTGCTGGGCTTTAACTAAAGACTTCAGACTTCAAGAGGAAAAGTATGAGACACAGTGCACGAATTACAATGCTGTAATTGTGTTGCCTCTGAGTCGAGCACCACCTGAAATCTGAAACGGCGTGGACAGCACCAAAGTGCATCCAACCAGGTTTGACTGAACAGGTTTCAGTTAGTCATCATGAGGGACAAGAGACGTGAACACAAGAGTACACTGACATCAGTGTGTGTGTCAGACATCTTGCCTAGCCTGGCTCCAGACATGGACTCCTGCCTACAATTGAAGTATGAGTATGTCAGGCAGGTCTGGTGATACTTGAGGCATTATAGGCATGGGTTACATTGGATAAATCAAGATCAGTAGTTGCTGTATTCATTTAAAACTGACCCTTATTCAGAAAGTGAATTCATTTAAAAAGCTTCTAGCAACATGAATTTCAGCTTAGATGTATCTCATTAAAATGCTGCTTTAGACTCACAGTTGACTCTTAACGACTCTTTCTTAAGGTTTTTACGTACACAGGCTTTGGCTTTCGATGTAAGGAACAGATATTTTCCAACACGGTTGCTCATCTTTTGTACTGATGATTCAACAGGGTGAGTTTCATGCCCAGCCTAGCCCCAGAAGTGCTCCAACGGCCAGTCACCTGACACTGTCATTTTATGGAGTTTCACAACTGCATGACTTGTGTGAGGGATTGATTTGAGTCTTTACAGCTTCGTGTTCTCCTCCTATTTATGTGATGGAAACCAAGTTTAATAGCCACACCTTTAATACTCTAGCCCTTTTGCCAATGAAGATAGTAAGTAAGATCTGACCCGAAATTCTACGTTATTTAAAGATGTTGCTGGGGATTTAAAGATGTAAGACCTGTCTGCCAAAAACTACAACAACCTCTTTCAGGCTCTGCACTGTCTAGATTTTAATAAAACTAAAGAAACATGTTTTTGAGAACAATCCCTTTTTACTGTAGGTAGGGCAAAGCCAATTTCAAGGCTGGCAGTGTTCCAGCTTTAACTGAGCTTTAGTTCTTGGCAAAGAGCAAACTTCTTGTGTACACATTTACACTGTCACACTGAATGACTAATGAGCCTCCCTCCTCCATAAATAAACAATGAAAACAAATAAGCAGAGAGGCAAATCTTACAGCTCAGAAGATCTTACGGTCCACTTATGGCTTGTTCCAAATCACTACACAGAGACTTCCTATTGATTTGGGGGAGGTTTACAGATTCTTTCGACAAGCAGATGCAAGTTGGTAGCATCGAGGACCAGGGCCTGCATTTATCAAGCATTTCAAAATCACTGCTAGAAATTATGCACATCTGACTAAAAATACTCAAAGAGACTTGAGAGTTATTTATGAGGCTTCCTACACAGCAGTTTCAGCGAAGGAGTAGAAGTTTCCTTTCAAAGTGAGTGAAATCACTTAAACTAAATTAAAGACGAAGTATTGTAATTTATTGTGAGTAGTTACGGTGTGATTAAAGTCATGCAAAAGACCCACAGGCTGTTAGATGATGGTATACAGAAATACACATGAAGAAAGAATGATTACTTATTACTTAACAACACACAAAGACTGTGTAGTTGTATCAAACTAACAACAAACAAAAAGGCAACTAACAGTTATTTTCACAATTTATCTATCTGCAGATTATTGTTTCTAATAATAAATGATAGATTTTGAAACAATATAAAACTTTGAAAAATACAGATTCCAATCCAATATTCCAGAGGCCAAGGTGGCTTCAACAAATGTCATGTTTTGTCAATTCAAAACCCCAAAGCATTCAATTTACAAAAACATCTTAATTTGAGCATGGCAAGCAGATAATTGGCACATTTCAGTATGAAGGACAACCATTATTTTTTTTGCATTTTTGCAGGAACAAGACAGAAAAGATTCATTGGTTGTCAAAACTTTGCTGATTAAGTCTCAGTCAATCAATTACCAGATTTATTGTTGCTGCTCTAATTACAAAATGTTGCACTTCTTTTTAATATCCTGTAGAAATTGCATTACATCTTGACATCTGCACTATTATCACGCAGTGAGCTACGCTGAAGTCTATCTTATGTCAGTGCAAAAAGTACAAATCAGATCCATATCATGGCTCGTCGCTCTGCCATTGTGACATTTATACAAGTTTCTTTTTCCCACCCCTGCATACACGCACCATACCACCCACTCACTCAATAAGGGCCATCATCAGCGCAGTGGCAGGTAGTAATAAAGCTGTCACACGGGGAAGACATGTTGAAAATGGTCTGGCTAAATCCAGCTACCTGACACAAGATGAAGACAGAGAGGCAGAGACATCGCGATCTTAACATCACAGTCAGAGTCGATGGTGCATTCATCTGAACCACCAGCAGAGGTCTTTCAGGGGGAAAACAGCGGCTGCCTCTCATCCAGAGAGGAGGAGGAATGCCTGCACACATCAGTTTGTGAATAGCAGCACAGAGGTGGGAAGGCTGCATTTATCCTTGAGCAAGTAGTGCTGATTTTTAAACCAGGCTCTTGACTTCCTGAGACATTCATCCCTACTGCTGCAGGAACACATTGCAGAGGGCTGACAGCTGATTAGACTGATGGATCACTATGTGGCGCAACCATTACTACAGTTATGAAGCCCCTGTCAGCTTACTCCACTGTGTGCCTCATCTCTCTCACTCTCAAACACCCTCTTACTGAAACTGAAAGCAGGCTGCACAGAGCTGATACGCAGCATGAGAGGAGGGACAGATTGATTCTATTTCACCTTCTCCTTAAAGGTAATCTATGGAGTTTTTAACCACAAGTGGCAAGGTAGAGTGATGTTTAGATGAGTAGGTCCCTGCATTGTTTGAAAGCCGAGGGCTGCCATCACATGCACCACACACATTTCTGCAGACTGCAGAGTACAGTAACCCAACAAAACTAATATAACCAATGCAGGGTTTCAAATGCTCATGAAAGGTAGCTAGGACATTAATATAAACATCATTACATACAATTACTGTAAGTTTGACTTTTTTGTGTGTGTATATACTGCACAAAGGGGTGTTTTCATATATGTGTTGTCTCACTCCAGTATGTTTTTGTATATTTTATTATTGCAGCTCATTACTGTTGTATTGTATGAGACAAATATGGAATGGAATATCCTACCATAGAACAAGTACAAATAAATGATGTACCATTTAAAAATGATTCCTTCTTTATGTTTCTTATGTAATTTATTTAACTTCTTTACATTTTTGTGTGTAGTGTTGCACAATGCTGTTTTTACTACATGTACATTCTTCTAGTCCTGCTTTTAGATTTTGGGCATTAGTAAACATTGATGTGACTTGACTAGACAAGAATATATAGAATTTCCTTTAAAGAGGTTGTTTACAAATCCACCTCAGCCTAAGCAATTCTGACAATGAGGGCGAGACGGAAAAACAACCTCCTAAAATGCTGTGAACAGACTACCTCGGATCCTGACAAACATCCGAAGTGAGAGTTTGGGCTTAGGCTACAGTAGCCATTCTCTTCAGCTATCTGTGAATCACCTGACCTCAAACAGATGGACTCCGGGAAGCAGGATGCCCTCAAGGCACCAATTTAGATCAAGGGATGCACATATAGCTGTTTGTTCTGTTCACGGTTTAGTTTTTACTGCGCAAATAGTTTGTGTCCATTTGTAAAGAGGGACAACAATTTTACCATCTTTTCTGTGAGTCTAATCACACCATGGCACATTCTTCTTGTGGTAATTGTAGTGATGGCATTCAGCTAGCGAGAGACACAATTGTACAATATCAATCACAGCAGGTATACATTACTCAGTGAGCGACTTGGCACGGAGTTCAAATATTTGTTTAAGCAGTGACGGCCTGATCCTAGGACAGAGCGTGGGAGAAGACTCTGACAGCAGACGAGTCACTACCCAACAACTGAGCAATAAAGTATTATGTGTGTTAAAGTGTATTATCCAGTCACTGCCACCATTCATCCCTCCCTGTGCCCAGAGAGAGGAGCAAATCCCCTGCAAGTAATTGAGCATTGCTACATGACTACAGGTACAGTACAATGTCAGTAAGTGTATTTTTTGTTGCAATTAAGTTTGAAATATCTCTCCTCTCTCTAATCTGATGGGTCTGATGGTGCTAGTGCACCTCAGAGAACTTGGTGCTATTTGAAGCATTTGTGCTGACCTGAGTACTATTTATATCTGTCAAGTGTCCCATCTAGCAGTTGAATTTACAGAGCACTCCAGTCATGATGGGCCTTGCACTAAACTCTGTGCACACAGACATACAAGAGCCCCGATAAGTGGTCGTAAAAAGCAGTTTCACTTTGGGTTGATGTTTACTGGGCATAACCATGGAAGTCCTTCACACAGTTATGATATTACATAAGGACTTTTTAGATGAATGGTTTCTACAAGTGCCAGCACTAAAGATGAAATAAATAAGCCTACTACCGGTGCATCCAATTTCTCCTAGATGTCATCCGATAATTAGAGATAAGGTAAGGCCTACTGAATGTTCATAATGGACAGACAGCCATTTCTTACCAATTCTTGACATTCACCATGGTTCTCATGAGCAAGAAAACCTCAGAGGGCCACACAAGTCCAAAGGAGGTCAAGATACACAGACAACAATTGTGTGAGAACTTAAAGAAGATTTATAGAAATAAACATATCCTGCTGGTAGCGTACAGTATGTCTAGCCTAAACGACATGTGCTGGGAATGGACAATTGTGACACATGTCAGGTCTACAGGGGGAACAGAGCAGCTGACACTGTTGCCAGGACAGAGAAGGGAGAGGATAAGCCGAAGCCACAGGACCAGGAGGGTGTGATATTAATCCCTCCACCACTGCTGCTCAATTGAAAACTTGGCGTCAACCTGTACATCAATATAGCACTACACCCTTTATTCAATCCTCTGGGGGAGTGTGAAAAGGAGATACACCGCTATATTTTAGTGAAGCCTTTTCATGAAGGTGCGATCACCGTGAAAACAGAAGCTCGGCTTCTCTTTATGCTTTGCAGTTGTTGAAAAAAAGGAGAGGGCTGACTGCCTGTTTGGATGTGGATAAAGACAAATTCAGAGGCTGAATTTGTAACAATTTGTTTCAGGAAACAGTCGGCTGTTCCAAAGCCCTCTGTGGACATTTTAACACGGTGCTCCAAGAGCTCACAGCTGTAGAACATTTGGGCAGAGTGACAGCTTCCAAAAGCCGCCTAATCACCATCGACCATCTGGAAAACAACTGGGCCGTGCACTGTCCACTGGACTGAGGTAGAAAGACAAGAGAGACAGAGGGAGAAGGAACAAGATAAAGCCAGTAGGTAAATGCTTTGCCATGGCATGATATGGCAGATGTATCATTTTACGAGCTTAAGAGATAACCATCACCTACATCACAGAACAGGTATCATTAAATCAAAGTTAGGCAGGTTTCGTCAGCAAATAGAGGTTGGTTTCCACCTGCACAAGTGCTGATCAGCTCTTGTTTTGTTTCTACTGGATCTCACCATGAGCAGCTTCAAGCAATAGTAAGTTCCTCAACTAAACAGGCCCTTTAAAAGAAGTCAGTCGGGCTGGATGGAGAACATTTGACATAAGATCAGAGCAGAGAACCATGAAGACACTGGAGTCCGTCTCACATATGGCTTAAGATTATATCTAACATTCTCATTTGTGCCTCTCTGACTTGATATCCCTCTCTCCTAGGTCCTGGCAATAAAACGATATTATATCGTTATAGTGACATGAGAATATATACCATCTTGGATTTTGGAAATTATTATAGCGTGATACGGCATAAGTTTTGGCTTTCCCTGGTTTTAAAGGCTGCAATACAGTCAAGTGATGAAATGTTATATATCCTGTTTTACTTGTTCTAGTACTTATCTTTACCCACCCTCAGTCAATATATCCACATTACTGATGACTATGTATTTAATATCTCATCGTTTTATATCATATCTAGAGGAGATTTCAAAATAATGATATATATATATACAGCCTAAAGATATTACGATACCGTTTTTAAGGACATATCGCCCAGCCCTAGTTTCTCCTTTCCAACAGTGTAGAGAACAAACAAAGGTAAGCAGACTGGTATTGATGGAAAAGCAAAGGAGTTCCCTAAGAAATTTGAAATAATTGTGACAAGGTTGTTATACTGTTTTCCTATGTAGACCTGATAATGTCAGGAAAATAATAGCTGACCCCGAGCAGCTGTCCAAGGACTGAATCTGGCACAACATCAGCAAAGGGTGGTTCATTGCAGATTACTGCAGGGATTACTCGAGTTTAACAGCTCTATCAGCATTAAATCAAAGACACCACACAACTAAGAGGCTTTAGGGCCAAAGAATTACTGTAGGCTGTGTGCTCCACTACTAAATCCAGGAGGTAGGCCTACATTAATTCAATCAACATATAGAGCCGAAGATTATACATTCATATTCTTTAGTGCTGGACGTTGATCATTGCAGAGTTTGAGATGTAAGAAAAAGTGCATTTTGTACGATCATGATAATCATTAAGGCTTGTACGTACTCTGACAGTCAGAAAGTCTGACATCAGATTACACCCAAATAGCTGTTGCCATCTTAGTGATGGCAACGAGAAGCACTGTCGACAAGGAATCTTTTGATCCTATTAAAAGCAGGCACGCCTTTAGTTTTCAATCTTGAGAAAACAATCTTTCCGAAAAGATAAAATGATTGCACACAATTTGTAAACAGCAAATGCAATTTAAAACTCCGGGATAGGTAGCCAAGAATATTATGCACAACAGCAGAGCATTACTTGGTCTGATGTGGATTTTTACTGGGAAACTGCCTTAATCAGCACCTGGGGCAGCCACCGACATCAGAGGATCTCTTACACATATGTTCACACACAGAGCATCCAAACACCAAAACACATACACACTTTTCTTCCAGTGCTAGCCAGATGGCAGAGACCCCACAGAGACTGAAACGCGTGAGAGCAGTCTGAACTGCTCAAAGCCTGTCTGTCTCCCAGTCAGCACCCACCCTCAGAACAGAGAGTTATGGGGCTCGAGACAGGGATGATGTACAGCAGACCCAGGTCCACTGGTTTCCCTCTTAAATCACATTACACACACAAGTGAAATGCATGAGTGCCCGAGCACTGACAGAGTTAGTGAGTCAGCAGCCACAGCCATCAGCGCCTCCTCCTGCCAAGGGGGCGAGTAAACACTCTCTCTGAGCTTTGCAGTTTGAATAAGAACATTGTCCCTGATGTGACATTTATCAACGCTAGCCATGTGTACAGCAACGAATACCTTACTTCTTTATAAACATACCGTTAGACACTGCAAATGTCCTTTATGATTATGGTTAAGATGATAATTTGTTCAAAATTGAAGACCCATTAAAATGTAGTAAATGGAGTAAGAATTCTACATTAACATGTCTGAAAACAACAAGACCTTTGTTATATATTTTGTTGAGTTGTGCACTTACATTATTCCAAAACGCAGAAGGTGAGTGTATCTGTGTGTGTTTTAGGTCAATCACTACACTCAGCACTCACCATAGACTCTGGTTCTTTCTCGTCACTACCATATAGTAAAGTAAGATTTCCCATCCAGCGCCAGTCAGCAGTCAACATTACAGTACATACACACCCACTGCTGCAACCAGGTTGATAAGTGGGAGTGAAGATAAATAAAAAAGCAAAGAACAAAGCTCTCGTCGGTAAACAGCTCCGAATCAGAGCACAAATCAGTGTAATTCAGGGTGTTTACTCCTCCAGAAGGTCCTCCAACTTCTTCCTACAGAGCTGGCTGGCTCCTACCAGCTGAACAGCATGTCCGCTTCCACTACACCCTGCCCTCCCCACACAGCACTCTGCTAACATCTTTTTTTCGGGAGAATCCGAGCGGCAGTAATTTCATATTGTGCGTTTAAATCAGTGTATAATAAAAGTGGATTAAGTGGAAGCAAAGATTAGCATGACACAAGACAGCGTGGAATATCCTAAAGAGCTCAATGATACAACACTTCAAAGTGCAAGTTTTTCTTCTACAATGGCAATTTTCCAAAGACAAAAATATACATTTAAACTGTCATTCATCGTTTACAGTTTGTTTATGGTCTCTTAAGAAGTCTCATGTTGTCTTTGTGTCTTTGTGTGTCAGTGCTCAAGTTCCCTCCAGCGTGCAAGACACGCAGGCTAGGTGAAAACTAATTTGCTCATAGGTGTGAATTAGGTCGTAAGTCTTTGTGTAGCAGCTGTCCAGTGTGCACGGTGCCTCTCTCCCAGTGTGTGCTGGAATTGGCTGTAGCTCCAGCAAAACAAATGAAAGAAACTGGCTCTACGTGTTGACTTTATAATAAATCTCTTAAAGTACTTCAAGGTGCTACCAGCCAGAACACACACAAAGGAAGAGGCATATATGTGGGAGAGTGGATGGCTGCTACTGATTTAATTGAAAGAAAATGCAAAATGAGGAACATTTGTGAGCAGCAACCATGCACAGGATGTGGTTTATTAGGTTTGATTAGGTTTCATGTTTGTTTCAGCAAGGCCTTTTTTTGCTTGGTCCCAAATTTCTCTGAAGATATGTGATACTTATGCTGAATTACATCTTTTGGGATTGTATAGCCATTCCATAAAATATTTTGGTCATGTTTCCTGCAAAATGTCAATCACATGTGACAGCTGCATCTAGCATCTTGCACTAAAGAACTGAAAATTCATGTTTTTGTGTGTTTTTCATAAAACAATAACTTGTAATGAGCAACTGGTGTATCTGGCAGAGTTTCAGAGAGAATATTCCAGTGCTCACTGATTTTCAACAGTGGTTTAACATTTAATTATTGATTAGAGCCATCCTTAAAAGGATAAAAATAATTAACTGTGCGGTCACAATGATCTTGCCTGCAGCTGCATTCAAATGTAAAGTTTGGGAAGCAGAGAGCAGTTAATCACCGTGTAACTGAAACAAACACACTGATTGGTCGAAGCTTGATTTGATGCACTGGAGCAGGCACTAACTATAAAGTCAATATTTCGCCTGATAAAGTTTAATAAGCCTTAATGTGGAGGCCAAAATGATGTAATATACTGCCCTCTCCTGTATTCAATTTCATGCCAAGTCAAAACACTTGGTCACCTGTCTCACATTGTCACAAATGTGACAGGATTTTCAGGGTTATATAATCAGGTCTGATATAAGGCTTTGCTCACAGATAGAAGCTTGGATTATTCCGTAAAGGGAAAGGAGAGCCTTTAAAGTCTGCCATAACTGTGTATTTGACAGTTATGGAGGGTTCACAGGGACTCACCTTGTGTTTGCCGTAAAAGATTAAGACCTCAACTCTTAAATCTTCCTACGTTCCAGGTGAAGCTACAGACAAAACCACTGCAAATTCATATGGGTAGAAATAAGAATCAGCGGCAGCTCATTCCTCTGATTGTCCCCTAGCATTGGGGATTTTTACTCACTTTTGCAGATCACTCATGAATATCCCCTATGCTTGAAGTCTACGACATGCTAATCCATTCTTCAGATCTCTGATAAGATGCCTCATTTTACTGATGTCCTTAAGTGTCAGTGTCGCAAGGAGCTACATATGCAGAGATGAAACTCAAAAAGGGAAGAGGCAAGACGAGGGAAGAGGCAAGACGAGAGCAGAGACACTGGTACAAATTGCATTAAAAGTGAAAATGTAACTATTCAAATCCTGGTGAAAACCTACCAATAATGCAACATTATGTAACTTTTTTACCTAAAAAATAAGAGCATCAAAATCATTTTGATGGTACAGGATCCATCCCTTTATCCAGATCTGCAAGTGTTACTGGGGCCTATTCTGGACCGTTGAATACCAACCAATTGATCCCACCAACAGAGAAACAAACAAACACACATGGGTGAAAACATATCCTCCTTGGCGGAGTCAACTATTAGCAAGTTTACCATATCAACTTTAAAGTGATAATAAGTCAGTGTTGTGTTCACAGCTTGTCTCCGCTGATATTGCAGGGTCATAATGACAAGCAGAGGCTCTAATGGGTTATCAGTAAGAAACCACAGAGTTATCAAAAAGGAGAATTTGATTATTTATCTTTAAGAGATAATTACCACAATTGAATATCATTCACTGTAACCCAAAACTGTGTTTAAATGTGCAGTCAGCCAGTGAGTGGGCTTTCAAACCACAAAATGAGCCAACAGCTAAACAGAGATCCACCAGAGAGATTTTTGTTATACTTGGCCAAATTTCAATTGACATGCTTTCCTCTGTTCTGAGTGATGAATTATGCAGCAGCAGAAGTGAGCAGTCTAATGAAAGTGGTGGTTGCTGAGAAAGCTAGCACAATATTTATATTTTATGTTGCACTTTGCACTGATGACGATCCTGAGGCGGCAAATTGCCCTCACAGGATGCAGACAAAATGTCACCAAACAAAACATTATCAACTGGGCAGCAATCAAGCAAGACTCTTGCTCAACAGCACTGTGGGGGTCAGCTGTTTGAGCCTCACTCATTAGCCTCAAAACAAGATGTCAGATATCTCATTGTGTAACCTACCGTAATTAGCCTTGGCTTCAGCAGATAGGTTTTTCCCCTCCTTTTCCAGACAGATTAAAATGAGACAAGAATAGCAAACAAAGAGAGGGAGCTGGCAGGAGATCTGCACCTGTCTATTCATAAACATAATTGCTGTAAACACTTCCTGCATCCATGAGGCAACAAACTCCTAATTAGGGTCATCACTCCTCGACTAAAATATTAAGCCTTTTGTACCAGCCAAACTGACTTCTTCACCACATTTATCCTGATATATATTTATAAAAATCCTTCAAGAAACCTCATTAGGAGCCAGACAAACATTTTGACAAAAATGCTGGTTCAATTGCCCAAATTATGTCCCCCCACCTTGTTCAAAATGCGGCTTAAGTTAAAATGTGGGATTATGTACTACAGAGATAAAATGGAAAACACAAATCTGCCAGATGGCACAGTCTCATCAAAACGCTGTTTACGTCACAAACAAAAACAAACTGAGCAGATACTGCACTCTGGGTGGCTTTAGAACTTATTAGAAGACCCAAGAGAGGAATATAGAGAAAATATCCTGAAAATAAAATGTCCAGTGGCTCGACTCTCTGTGTAGTATCCTGCACAGAGCCTATGCAACATACAGTTTTAAGCATGTGTGTAGTTCGTTAGCAAACAGTTCGTATCAGAGAGCAGATCTTTGCACAGAAGTGTAGTTCAATCTCAAGACAGGGTACAAAGCAGCAGATGGGTAAACTAAAGAAGAAAGTGTTAGTTACTCTGATGTTTGGATTATACTGTTTCAACTCTTGGAGGACCAAAGCAGCAGATTGGATAGATGGATGGAGTTCAGTGTTCTCTGATTTATTGCCAAGTTAAGCATTGGAGGCCAGGGCCAAAAGCCACTAGCTTAAAATCTTGAATATATTAGGTATAATGGGTGGGTGCTATTGACCCGTTACTCTCTCCTCAATGAGCCACAGCAGATGGGCACACACTCAGTATCGATAATGATGCTGAATGTGTGTGTGTGTGTGTGTGTGTGTGTGTGTGTGTGTGTGTGTGTGTGTGTGTGTGTGTGT
>OMLP01001422.1:0-12710 GCA_900302685.1 Spondyliosoma cantharus
AAAAACCTACGTTCGAAGGACTTCGGTTCAGAAACTCATTCTATCTTCCCGAACCTCGGTTCATCCCCGCCCCGTCCCTACCGCACACATGTGTCAGGTTAGTTTCATTTCTGCAAGATGGGTAATAAACCTGAGCTTGCAGATCCCCTGGCATTCCAGTCAACTGTGTGGAGACATTTTGGGTTTCCAGTTGATATTAAGGAGGATGGCAGTCGTGTCGTTATCACAACGCACGTAATTTGTCGTCGGTGTTTTATGAAATTTGTTGTGGGAGGGGCCGGCAACACTTAAAACATACAAGCGCATATGCGGAGATCACCCCGACACTGAGCTCACTGAGCCCAGCAGAGCAGCAAGTAACCCCTAATTTCCACTGGATACGTGTCCGCTGCGTTACGGCTCCGATCTGGTTTTGCTCCGCCGTCCAACGTCCTCCGGCAATCCCCACCGTTTGCGTTTTGAGTGGCCACGGCGCAGTGTTTGGTGAACCGTTAAACCCCTATTACAGTCACTACCATGTAGCTAATGGTAGAATGGCTAGCGAAAGCTGCGTTTGTCTCCAACACAGTCTCCAAACTCTTGGACACTGTTTGCATCGTCTCTGTCTCCAGTCTGCACATGTGCAGTTGCTGGGTCCTGTATGGTTGGGACTGATCCTTTTATCAGGGTCAGTGTTGAGGCAAAGCCAGCTTTGTACAACTCAACGTTGGAATGACCGTTGGATATCCAAAGTTCAAAACAAGTTCATTGTATGAAGGCGAATTGCAACTTTCAGTAAAAAAAAATCTTTCTTATTAGCCTGACTTGAACACAGTGTTATCAGTAGTTTATGTATTAACCTTCTTGTGACAGGGAAGACGTCCGCTTTGAACTTCAGACTTGGACTTACAACAAGTGTTATTTTTTACTCATGGACAGGTAGCAGCCGGCATCAGATTGCTTATCACTCTTGATCGATGTTGCCACGAAGGCATTTTGATAACAGAATCTTGTTGTGATGAATCAGCAGGGCTGCACTTACCTTTCCTGGGGATTAGTGCTGCAAGTTATGGTTAAACTGTCATGTTAGGGTTATCTTTGGCAGATATTGTGATTGGGTTATGATTCATGATTAGAGGGAATGATAATTTTTGCATCGCAATTTTTGTTTTGATCGTAAAAACTCTGCCAACATTGATAATTTCATCTGTATCAAACAGATATGTCTTTTTACATATGGAAAACGAGATTTGTTATGTTATTACATTGTGGTGACACTTAATTATTGTCTTTTTCTATTCTCATAAGTGGCCATATCACAGATACAATTCCCTTTGCTTTTATGACTGTTTATGCTGATTGAAATGAAATGTCTTGTCTTTGCACTGCCATCAGACGAGATGTTGTTAACCAAAATTGATTTGCTTGATGATGTGAAAAGCAGGGACGATAAGAATTTCTCTTGGGCAGGGTTATGAACATAACATGCGGGACCTAGCTTACAGCATTAGGCAAGCAGCAAGTTGGAAATTCACAGGGGAATTTACATGATACAAACAAGACGGGATCAACCTATGACAGGAAAAGGATATGTCTGACTCTCTTCCTCAATTAATTAAATGGGGAAAATATTCTAATGGGATTGTACTTTCAGAAAACTAAATGGACAATTTGTCCCATTCTAGCTTGCTGTCGGTTAACTGAGATTTTTAGTCTTTGTGCTTTGCTAAGTTAGGTGGCTGTTTGTGGTTGCTTTGTGTTCCCTGTGAACAGACATGGCATGGTATCCATGTTTTTGCCCAGATTTCCCCAAATGTTTGACTATTAAGTCATTAAGTAAATCTTGCAGATATTTATGGACTTATACCTGGGACACAGATGACTTGTATGCTCCTTGTAATTTGTGGTTAAAACTTTGGTTGGTCATAAAAATGCAGCAGTCATGGTGAACTTGTTAGATTGAAGAGCTGCAGGGTGAAAGGTTCTTTAGTTTGGATGAACTCGCACTTCTAACACATCATCAAGGTAAAGAACACCTTCGACTGCGCCAATACCGGCAAATGGAAAACCACAGGCTCTTTCCATGGTTGCCCTGGCACACCTATGCAGAGAGGACCTGTTTGGAAATTTTGCAGAAATGCAACTGCTGAGATCCCCCACGTGGATGAGACCGCTAATTTGGTGCCAACCTCGGCGACTGTTCTTCCCTGTATTCCTATTTGCTCCAATTCTCAATGATTGATGATAAAATATAATGAATTATCAAAATAATAATTATCACTCGTTACGATAAACAATTGCCATTTCATTGTGTGGCTGTTTTTACTAAGATTCATTTGCTGACGTAGAAGCCTTACAGCAACATCATCATCAAGATGCAAATCCAAAACATGCGCTTGTAGAGCTCTGTTGTGGTATTTGCATCATCCTGCTTCCCTGTAGTCCACAAACACTGTATTCAGACATTCAAACATTTAAAAGCATTCCATCTTATAGGTAGTGTATCCAGAGGTACATTCAGTTGAACAATCTAAAATGTCCTCCAGGAAGAGGGGAACAGCATAGGCAGTAATGAATAATCATACCCATGGAGCCCTGCCAAGTCGAACAAGGCATGACGTCTAATAGCTGATAAAGCCACAGTTCTTGGCCTTGCTCTTTGTTTGAACAGATCAAACTCATCCTGACCCATAATTACAGATATGTGTTACTTTTGAAATACTGGGAGAAACTCTTAGGAAGTCCATGTATTGGAATGAACTGAATCCATTGTGACCCCTTGTGCACAGGTCACTCCAGCCAGTTTAACTTGACTAGGGGCCTAGGCAGAACGATTAACTGAAAATACCTTTGCTGGTGTTCAGAGACTTAAAGCGCTTTCTGGCAGTGAGCTGCTTCTGGCTCTGTATTTTGCTGTTGCTATTCACTGTCCACCTAGTATAATCGCAACGTGTAGTTAAACACAGCAGATTGTAGCTTAAAATAGAGGAAATGGTAAGCAGTATGACATAATATCATATCATAATATCATAAATGTTTATTAGGGGTGTGTGGAGCATGAAATTCACAGTTTGGTATGTATCTTAGTTTCAGAACATATAGCACTATTGTCATTTATATTGAAAAATGTGAACAGTCTTGACAATATTTCTAAATGCAACAGTTAAAGATCTAAAATAATAGCATAATGTCAGTAAGAAAATTATCAAGTATCGGTAATGCTCCACAGCTAAACTATTGGTAATTGCTGAAAAACTGCAGCCTCTGCTTGTATAGGGCAGGCACAACAGACTGACCTAAATGCACATGTGAGAACTTGTGCATTTAGTATGGTTGCAAAATCTTCAGTGATAAACACTCGTACTCATATTTTACCCTTCATAAAAATATTTTAGCTTCTGCAATTAGAATATTGCACTTGGCCATGCTGAAGTTTTTGACGACTCTCAACAATTTGTGTACTGGCCCAACTAATTTTGACTTCTAGTGTATGATGATATGATTTTCCCAGTTTGGAACCTTACACTACCCAGCCCAAAAAAAGTCAGACACAATTTATTTTTTTGACCGCTTTTAGCTTTGATTACAGCACACATTCGCTGTAGCATCGTTTTGATAAGCTTATGCAATGTCACACCATTTATTTCTGTCCAGAGTTGCATCAATCTTTCGTCAAGATCTTGTATTGATGATGGAGAGGTGGGCTGTTGCGTAAAGGCTTCTCCAGCACATTCCAAAGATACTCAATGGGGTTAAGGTCTTGAATCTGTGGTGCCAACCCTTGTGTGAAAATTATGTCTCATGCTTCCTGAATCACTCTTTCACATTTTGAGCCAGATAAATCAAAGGATTGTCATCTTGGAATAATGCCTGTACCATCAGAGAAGAAAAAAACCATTGATGGAAAAACTAATCATTCAGTATATTCAGGTAGTCAGCTGACCTCAGTTTTTGGGCACATAATGTTGCTGATCTAGACCTGACCAACTGAAGCAACCCCACATCATAAACACTTCCCCAACAGGCTTGTGCGGTAGGCACTAGGCATGATGTGTGCATCACTTCTTCTGCCTCTCTTCTTACCCTGATACACCCATCACTGGAGAACAGGGTAAATCTGGACTCATAAAACCACATGACCTTCTTCCATCGCTCCAGAGCCCAATCTTTATGCTCCCTGGCAAATTGAAGCCTTTTTCCTGATTGCCCTCACTGATAAGTGGTTTTCTTGATTTATTTTTAATGATTTGATTTTACCAAACGTTTAAGTGATATCCGATCACGATCATTCATTTTTTATGACCCCATTTCTTCCTTGAACATGCCATGTTTGTCCACAAACTTTCTTGTTGAACAATGTCTGCATATTGTCCAGTCTACTAATCTTTGTCAATATTTGCTGTAACTAACTAGGAAATTGTAAAAGCTAACACACAGTGGATTTAAATATCAAATATCAATATCAAATATCAGACCATCCAGCTGTGGTTTCTCATTTGTTCTTGTCATAAAGATAGCAGCAACACCATTTGAGTGTGGCTAATCTGTCTAGCTGTGTCCAACAACTGATGCAGTGCCAAAAAATCCCCACTCTAATTACTGTTCTGCATGTGCGAGTACGTAAATAGATTATTTTGACAGCTACTGTTTGGGTCACAGGACATATCAAGTCAAGGAAGTTGCATCCTGATCCAGACATCATGTTACTGAAAGGTTCGGGATGAGTACATGTGCCATGTTACACCCCTAATATCAGTGATTTTCAGGAAACTCTGATAGGACTAAATTCAGCTCCTATGTCGTGTGCCATGCTTACACAGTAAGCTGCAAAAGTTCAACCATCATAACCTCTGAATGCACCAAAAAAGAGCTGTGCTCATTCTTGCCACTGCAAGGACATTGAACTGCTCACTTTCTGGGAGCAGCTTAAAGTTATTCAGATATCAGGATGTTTTAAACATGATTGTATTGCAGTAAATGGGATACTGGTGCTGTAGGCAGAATATTTTGATGGTTTTGTTTTCTGAGTTGCCCTGTGATTTTCCAACCTTGCCTTCCTAGTACAGAAGCTGCAGTTTCATTTAGCATTTCAAATGTACACTGGCCTTATTATTAAGAACACTGATGGGGAATTTTGAGAGTTGTTACAGTGTGAAACAATTACAAGACACTGCCGATCTCCACTGAACCAAACGGTAAAATGACTGTAACACCACAACAATGAGCTCAAAGACACTAAAACGCTCTGTAGAGCTGCAGAGGCAGGTGATAATTATTCTCAGGGTTAATTAGTATGAGTGTCACATTTTCCATTACAGTTATTTGTCGCATTGTTAATTTAAGTGCAGCTTTAAAGAGGCTGATCCTAACAGAGTCCACTCTGTAAAAAAATTGCAGCAGGCCAAGTTCTAACACAAAACACAATTGCTTTGCTTTTTTACGAATCCTTTCATATCGTTGCAAAATGAAACCTTTGGGTTTTCATTTAAACACTTGCACATACATACACATTACTGCTCGAACAGCTAAGTATGTTAAGGCTTGAAGAGTGGTCATCAGAGTTTTTTCACATAACACAAGACTCAGCAGCCTACAGTAAAGTTCAGTCATCTTCACTGTTGGTTCATGTGACTATACAATTGTGGGAATCATCTAAAAAAGATTGCAGCTAATGTAAGCAAAGACGTCGAGTGAGCCAAAGTAGCATGACTACATTTGTGTACTCTACATTGGGTAAGGGCTCTGCGGCACAGCCATTCACAGATAATTGCACACAAATGCATTTCATTTCCAGCATAATTATATGTAGGTGAGATTTTCTTTGTTTCTGTTTTCATAATCAAAGCTCATATCCTAGCTTAATGAATCAATAACATTTTTCAATTCTTTAAGGGTATGATTTGTCATCCTCTTGCTGCTTGGGGCTACGTTTGTTATTATTCCTGTCAAAGTAAAAATAAAAAAAGAGTTAATTGATGGCACATCTCCCCTTTAGTCATAAAGTTTTGGAATATTGGTTAATATTGGTATCTACCCTGATGTCCATAAAATTCTTTCCCATGTCTCCTAAACTATTGCCACCACTGGTCAGGGTACAGCGTTTGTCATGTGTGAGATTAGGATGCTCACTTGCTGCCTGGATGTTTCCTTGCTTCATGAACGGGGCTTACTGGCTGCTTCCTGACTGTGTGAGTGGGTGGAGAGTGTAGAACAGGGAATGGCTTGCTGACTCACTGATGAAGTAGAAGTAGGTGGTGGATGGAAATTGAGGCTGGCTGGTTTTGAGACCATAGAGACTGGCTGACCCAGTTTCCACTCCAGCACCAGTTCCTTTCAGTGTTCAATCATGACATAGTGGTTTCCCCCTTCTCGCCCAGAGCTTTGTCCCAGTAAGAGAGCTCACCGGGCCTGTCCTGACCTACTCTGCTGTTTCGACAGGGCTTCTTGAGCTTTACATTTTGTTGTAACTGCACATTAAACATTTAGATGGCTCACCACCGTGTTTTGTTTTTCAGAACTCTCACAGGAATCAATGCTTCAGACTGGCTTTGATTGTGTCATTATTTTTCCTTGATAAAGACGGGTCATTCTTAAAGTTAAGGCAAGATTGTGTACATGTAATTGACATTTTTTATTGATTAAGTAGCCTCTTGTTTGTCTGACTATTTTAAGGGTAGACTTACATAAATTGTTAGGTAAATGAGAAAATACATGATGAATTAATCAACCGTGGAAATAATCATTAGTTTTTCAGCATTCAAGAGTTTGAAGGGTGGTATCTTAAAATGAACTAGTAGGGTAAGCTTATAGCAGCCAAACAGAGTGATGGCTTAACAGTCTGATGTTAGATTTCTCCTTACTACACAATATGAAGAATAACTAGCTCTACTTTGCTTTACAAAAATAGTGCTGTGCCTTCCATGTCCTCTACATGGATCAGCTGGTGAGGATGCTGATGGTTCACCTCAGTCTGTTAGTGTAATGTAGGCACATCAAGCCAATTGACAGGGTTTAAAATGAATCGGCTGGAATCACTAAAACGTTAGTAGGAGACAGTGCTTTCAAGGAAACCACATGGAGCTAATGTTAGCTTAATTAGCTAGCTACACTTAAACATTTCTGCCAGTTATCATTTTAGCTGATTAAAACAGTGATCACAGGCTATGAATGAGAGTCAGAACTTAGGCCCTCCAAGAAGTGTAGGTTTTTAAAAATTGAAAGCTTGACAGCTCTAGCATGGCTTTCTTACAGCCATCACTGTCAGAACCAGCTGAGCTGTCAGCAGCAGTTCCTGATGTGCTTTTGCAGGCTGTTATGGGCTTCATGTCTTCTCAGAAACCCTCTAAAATGAGAAGACTAGAGAAGAAAGTGCCAAAACATTTTTCGCCTTTCTGTCTCAACCTGTGGGCTGGGACCCCCAGTAGGGTCGGGAAATAATTTCCAGGGCTCACCAGATGGTTGTTGGGAAAAAAAATCAAATGACATATTTTAGCCTGGGGAATGATTTTTACATTATATTGGCTGTGCCAATGATATAATAAAAATAGATTTAGAGCGTACTTGTGAGGTCGCAAAAGCGAAAAGTTGAGAACACTATTCCAAGTTGAAGGTAATTTATTTGGAACGTATTCACCTCAGATCAGAGGTAATTCTGCTATTAAAGAACTCATGAATGGAAGAGATTACAAGTTTATAAGAAGGAAATTGTGAGTAAGATTTCAAATGTTAACATCAAAGAGCAGTAAACATGCAAATTCAGGTTTACATACAAGCTGAAACCGAGAATGCATTTAGCTGCTAGTTAATGCAGTTTCAGGAAATGATCCAATTAGCCCAGATTCAGTTCTGACAGTTTTCAGGTCAGCAGAAGTGAACGTAAGTGAACTATTCTCTTTGTCTCTCTCCAGGTGTAGACAGGACACACCAGCTGCTTAACGATCAGATCATATCGGTGCAGATTGACCACATCAAAGTGGATGAAAGTAGGTCAGCCTGAAGCAAACCACACTCGGACCAGATCAGAACGGAGCAGACCAGACTGATCCAGACAATACCAGGCCCATCTCGGAGACCTGTTCCAGTTTCCTATCCAGGTAAGTGTAGCAACCCTGCTCTCCATGCGCAGGCTGCTCCCACTCATATTTCAGAGAGCTGAATTTGAACTGAGGAAAGGCTGCCCACTTATCCTTATGCATGAGTGTGACTCATGTAAGAAGAAGAGTTGAATACATGAACTGAAAATGAAGACAGTTTTACATATTCATCCTCCCGTGTTTAGGGTCTCCTTCCCTGAAAACAAATAATCCCCTTGGGCATTATTACATTCTGCTGTGTTGATTCTGAGCAACTTTTATCATAAGCTTGACGGTCGTTGTTTTTTTTTTTAAGTCAGACGTTTTTAAATAGGTGGATTTTTGTTATCCTCCCAAGTGAAGAAAAAATCAGTCACTGAACAACCAACTGTTAGTGGAAATACACAATCAAATTTGGCTGCTTGTTGGAATTGCAAAGTAATACCCACTAGGGACTTTGTAAGTACGTTTCCATCTCCATTATACATCTGTATATCTTTGAGTCTGACAAGCCATGAAAGCCCACTGTTGTTAATCCCTGCTGCTGGCTGGTATTTACCACTACTGGAGAATAAGGAGCTTATGCTGACTCATCTATGAGGCTGATGTACGGCAGCTATTTGTCAAATCAGTAATGTTTTTAGGCCTACACTAGGTCAATATCTGCTAAGTGTTAATGAAAACAATGTGCATTTTAAGTAAATATGTTTTGTCCTCAGTGATTTTTCTCCTCAACAAACTTGTCATGTATTACTTTTTATACACTACTAGTTAGCTTACAGACACACACTGTAGTACACTGTACTTAATGTGTGCATGCAAACATGTGACATCACTTTTGGCTGTGGTTTCAGGTGCTGCAGAGAACATTTCTTGTTCAAAGGTGAAACAGACTTAAAACTAATAACCAGAGATGGCAGTGAAAACATTTTTGTTGATACGACAGGCCGATAGAATAATGCTTTTATCAGTGCACATTACGCAAAAGTGTCCAGGCAAGTACCCTTCAGTAAGCTCACAGTGTCCTGACTAGTTTTCATCATCTCTTGATGTTGATCTACATAAAAAGATGGTCAGATTCAGTGGAGGAAACACCAGTTAAAACTTTTCTGGGCTTAAATAAGGGATTTGGAACACGCATGACACATTACCATTACTATTGAAATAAGATTAACGTCTTTCATGTAACTGATATGGTTTGACCTAAATCTCCTTGGAGAATAATAACCATGACATACAGTATTTCTATAGATGAAGTTACTGAGACAACTCTGGCTTCCTGTTTATTCTTCCTCCACGTTTGACCTAGATGACTTGCTGTTTGCCGCATGTGTCCAGGCAACTGTAACTATGTGTCTGTGTTTTCTTTGTGTGTTATTTTCTTTTCCTCCTTAAATTTGAAGTCTTTGCATTTTCAGAATGAATCCTGCTGGGGCTGACAGTTATTTGCAAATGTGATGTCTTTGTGTGTTCACAGTTGAGGGCTCTAGAGTGGATGGAAGGAGATGATTTTAACACAGACGCTGTGATGAACATCTGTGGTGAGTGTGATGTCATAATGTTCGGCCTTCAAACAGGGACACTCCCTGTTACAACAGTATGTGTTTTTGACCCACCCTGAGGGAGGACGTGTATTATCCTTGATTTCCTTCCATGTATCAGTTCTCTTAATTGTTTGGGAAGATTTATTTTGTCTTTGCCCCAAAAACTTGTGTCTGCATGCCCGTCACTCGCCCAAGCGCAGAGGCCGCCTTAACTCTTACAGGGATTCCTTGTCACCCAGTTCTGCAATCGGTAAAGAGAACATGACTAATCCTGCACATGTTTTGGTTATTAGTGGACAGTTTATTTACACATTTGAACGGGCACCCCTTTCGCTCAACAGCCCCTCATGATTCATACTTGAGTGCTTTTGGATCCAGTTCCTTTTTGCATGTTGTCTTTAGAGTGACTGTCCATTGTATGTTATTTACATTTCTTCTGTTGATGTGTGTGTTCATTGATATCCATACTGTCAATGCTGCCCTTTGTTTTTGAGTTTTCTTTATCTGTTGACACTTCATGTTTTGTTGCCATGTAAACAAAAATAAAGGAAGTGTGTCCTCAGAGAATAGCACACTTTTTATTTCATTTCCACTCCTAAATGCTTGTACCTTCCAACAGTAAGACAACAATTGTCAGATATTACAAAACACCTCTACCCCATTCATTTCTTACCTACTCAATTACAAAAAGGCGGTTAAGAATGGTTTGGCTGAATAATCAAGGTTATTTTTTGTCTTTGCACTGCAGAGGACCTAATGGCAGACCAAAGGATGGACATCTCGTCTACAATGACTGACTTCATGTCCCCCGGCTCCACCGACCTCATCTCCAGCTCCATTAGCACACCTGGCATGGACTACACCCGGAAGAGGAAGGGCAGCTCCACAGACTACCAGTAAGGACACAGGGAAGGAGAGAAGAGAGGGAAAAGAACAATAGGCAACAGAGAAATAAAAAATGACAGTGAATGAGGATGAATTAAAAGAAAAATGATCCTTGAAAAAGAAAGGAGGAAAGTAGGGGACCAGGAAGGAAGAAATAAAGGAACGAAAGAAAGACAGAAATAAAGACAGAAAGAAGGGGGGGAATAGGCAATAAAGAGAGAAAGAGCAAAGGCAGACTGATGGAAAGAGAGAGGAAGAAAAAGGGAGATGAAAAGTGACTGAAAGAAGGACAAAAAGACAGAATGAATGAGGGAAGGAAAGAAAGAAAAGGAAAGCACTGCCTCATTAACCTCATGTCTGATGCAAAACCACAGTTCATAATTTACCTTGCTTTAGTTGTTTTGACTGTTCAGCACCTGTCACAGTCCCTACTGAAAATATGTGCACTATTAAACACCGTCACCTTTCTCAGTACCTTGATGGCAGAAACTAATTGTTAAATTTGTCTTTCCTTGCAGAATCGATGGCTTCTCATTTGAGTAAGTTCAAACATGACTGGCTCTTAATAGATTTAACAAAGTTTAATTTATCAAAATCTGAAATATCCTGCGATTGATTTTGCACTGTGAAATATTGAATTGACTGAAAACAAACCTACTGAACCCAGTGAACCATTAAGTGCTGTAAACGCTCCTTTAAATGTTCTCTGAAGTTCTTACTGAAAGCCGTTAACTCCTGTCTTCTCTCCTCCTCAGTGACATGGACCCAGACAAAGATAAACTGGGAAGGTAAGAGACCATCATTTCCATGATGATAGGGCAGGGGTGCTTGAATCTTCATGATTGTTTTATTTCCTGCAGTTGCATACAGTTCCCTGCTGCTCAGATGATTTAGTTTCCCTTTTAAATGATCACATCATAAGAAACATATCTATCAAACAGATAGTTGAGTTGAGTGGAATTGGTTTGCGGCACTCACATGATTGGAAAATTACATTTAAACTTCACAGAAAATCTCTCTTCTGGTTACTGTGATGATTCACAGACCTCACAGTCAACAGTTTTTAACGTCAAACTGTAACATTCCATTTTTGTTTCTGCCTGTACAGCTCCGACAATGACATAGTGCTGCCTGCAATAGAGGGCATGCAAGTTTCTATGTAAGGCCACATAGCCTCATATAGAAACTTGCATGCTTCAATTATGACTGTCAATTGTGACATAAGAGAACTAGTATAGTAGCTCCAATAGAGCACATACATTTACCAAGGCCCAGAAGCCCCCTTTAATTCAATCAAGCCTAATCCAATATCATCTCAATAGTCCTGTGTCACTCTAAATTGAAACCACCCATTACTGTTAAACCATAATTGAAGCTCACAAGATCTATGATCAACATCAAATTGTACTCAATTATAGATACCAGCTGGTTAAATATACCCGAGGTTTTTCATCATGATCCATGCATTATTCCCTGAGAAATTAACAAAATCTCCAATGTGAAATCCTGGATCCCGTCCCTTTATCCTGATATGCACCAAAAGTTAATGTGGTCTATTCTTGTCCAAGACCCATTCTCCATCCAAGTTTCGAGTAAATCCGTTAAGTAGTTTTTGTGTAATTCTGCTGACAAACCAACCACCCAACAAATGGACACGGCTGAAAACATAACCTCCTTTACTGAGGTAAAAAGTCTGTTACAGAGACAGAAACTTTCTCGCATGAGGCTCAGTGTTTCTGGAGAGAAACACTGCTGCAAGTGCCACAAGTGACATTGAATTCACCTCTTTTGTATTGGTTCATAAGCAGCAATCTCAGAGATGGATATCTCACAATATGGGCAAATAAAATTGTACATTTGGTAAACTGACGGTTTAAGCTGAGTTTCAATAATGTCAAAGAGACATGGGACAACTGAAGCCTTTTGATAAAACTCTATTCTCAAAGCTGAAAACATCCTAAATGTCATTCCTCTTTTAATCTACTCATATCTGGAAAATCAAGAAATCGTGTGCAGGACTTCTCCAGTGGGTGTGTGGTGGAAATTCTCCTCATTGTTCCACTGTTTAAATATCAGTGCGTCAGAGAGAGAATGCAAACAGGTTTAATCAAAATGACGTCACGTTATGTATCACACCAGTCAACAGACTGTACAGTCAAAAATAGCCTCAGAGCATTACGCTTGTTGCATAAGCTTTGATGCTGTTAAACCACCAAATGAGGTTGGTTAC
>OMLP01001432.1:0-16061 GCA_900302685.1 Spondyliosoma cantharus
CAGTTTCTTGGGTAAGGCTTCAGGGATGGATGATGAAATGTATGAATGTCTTCAGAGTTACAGATATTCAGGATTCAGAAGAAAGGAATAATGGAGAGGTAGCAAAAAGTGCAGAGAGCACGTAAATGTATTGATATTACATATAATATTGTTTGATTCATTGCTTGTTAAAGGTATAGTCATTGATTCTGGGGAAAGACTGTTGATATTTGAATTTGTGGCCAAACAAACATCGGTGCTCATTCAGAAACACCGTCCCCAAAATTCGTGGATGGTTCTGTGAAACACAGCGACACTAAAGCTACCTACCAGAGACACAGCAACCTCTGCATCCGTCCGCAGCCCTTTCAACCCTCAGAAGTCTGTCATCCCTTGAGAAGCTTAAATTTTTGTTTTTCTGACCTTCTCTTTTTGGCTGTGTTCTGCCATCTCTCATCACACATGGCGGAATTACCTCGCAACCAGTCCGATTGCTCACTTTATGGCATTCCCACAGCTCTCTGTCTTGTGCACAAGCACAACCCCCCCCCTTTCGCTGATTGGCTGGAATTGCTGTGTCTTTACTTTGTTTTGTTATCCATTTACAGTTCCAGGGGTGAGTATGAAGAGCCCTTTTTTTTTTTTTTCAGCGCGCACACAGAACTGACAGCTAGCGGCCCAAAAGGAGATATACACTGAATTTGACAAAAAGTGTGTTGAATTAGCATTAATGACTATACATTTAATGGTAGCTCTGAAAAAGTTGTGTGCTGGTACCTGCAGAGTATTTCTACTCAGGTTTGAATATTCTGTGCCCATAACCTAAAATAGAATTTGCTAAGTGTATTATTTAGCGATGCATCTCTAGTGTAACAGGGAAGAGAGAGGAATCATGAGTAAAACAGGAAAAAGAGGTTCTGTAGTGGATGATATAGTATCTGTAGCTACCTCTACATTTGGGCTATTGACACTGATTTGTATCCCTTTTGATAAGATGCTTTCAACTTGCTGCCCCTTTTCTTTCAGATTAATTTATCCTCTGCCTCTGCCTCTGCCTTACTAAAACTGTTTGTGTATCTGCTCTCGCTTTCTCCCAGCGCCAGGGATCTATAAATCTTTGCTCTTCAGCATGCCCTGTTTTCTTTCATAAAAGCTGCAGTCTAACTCTTTTTTAACCTTACCCCTAACGACAAAAACCTTTCTTATTAACTCCACCTGCAAAAATATTGCACCATGATTGGTTTGATATGTGCCCTAGAATGTTTGACATAGTAAAATATAAAAACATCTGCATTACGGTTAAGTTCGCAGTATGTAATTCAAGATCTCTGTCCATTCATCCATCACCTCCACCACTGACATGATGTAGGTTCTCCCTGGCCAAAGCTACTGAATATGTTGGTTTTATTACTATGTGTATATGAAATGTTTGAATATTTATCTCTGCAAAACCTGCCTGATTTTAACTAGATGGTCAGTCTGATTATCAGTGTAAATGATCACTTTTTGTTTTTTTTCATTTGGAGTTTAGGTGGTATCAGTTCAAACATTTCTACAGCATATTTGAAACTGCAAAAATGTCGGCCTGTAAAGCTTGGACAGATACGTACTGTAGGGAGACCCAACGTTTTCAAAATTATTGAAATACAACAATTATCCTAATTGAAATAAAATATGAAATAAATGTATTTAATTATATATCCGTTTAAGTAACTGTATGGATAAATCCAACCAACCAAACCAACCAATCCTCCGATCGGTAGACAACCAGCTCTACCTCCTATTCGATTTTGCTCATTTTCATAATAACATCGTTAATCAGTATGATTTCATTGTTGCAGTTTTTATTTGAAAAATTCCTTTATTTAAATTTTTTCCACAGCATCATAGGCTCGATGCTTATTCAGGCCAAAGCCAAGAGCACAAAAGTTAAAAATAAATACTACTGGAACTGAATAAAACTGACGGTAATAAAGAAAAAGAAGCAGGAGGAAAAAAACATTTCATAATAATGAGCTTCTAATTTTGTGTTTATTTTATACTTTTTGTATATATTTACTCTTATAATTGTTAATTTCCTATTTTATTGTTTATTCCTTTATTTAATTTTGAGCACGTTTGGCCTCCGTAGACATGCAACTAAAAAGTCACCCCACTCCACCCATCCGAAACATTGTGTGTGCTCTTTCTTCCTCACTGCTGCGTATGGATCACACAGTAAACTCCACCTCCCCAGTGCCCCGCCACCTCTTAATGAGGGCGAGAGTTTGGTTAGCAGAATCCTCCAGCTCGGCCCGCCGGGGACAAAATTCCTTGGGTAGGGTTGGAAAATAATCAACGGTTTTGCATATGAAACAATCCATGGATGCCAGTCTCAGTGTTTTCCTCCATAAACCCCCTCCTTTTGATATTATTTTCTCCAGACATTATTGTCCTGTCGTGCTTGCACCACTGTCTTGTACCCCACTTCTTCTGATACTCATGACCATCTAGACATCACATTGCTGGGACATTACTTGCTGTTGCTTCCTTTCTTTAATCCCCCTCTACTGCTCAGCCTTCTCCGTTTCTGTGCTTCTGTTTTTATGCCTCCCATATTGTAAATAAATGTGTCTTAGACATTTTTTTTCAATCAGTATTTTTCTGTGGGATTTAAATGGTTTTGTGGCCTGCGAGTTGCGAGGGAACCAGATAACATTTAACTGTATGGTGTGGTTCTGTGGCTGAGTTGACCGGACGGGCAAAGTCCCCGATGTAGCCATGTGTTAATAACAAATTGGGAATCATTAAATCAGGATAATGACAAATTTAAGAGACAATTACGAAGCTGCTATGAAATGCTTTGCTGTTTTTTTCACCATTTTGAGCTGAAACTACGTAAGTGATGGACACGATCACACTGTATGAATTCTAGATATTTGAAAGTGAAATCTAAGGGAAAGTGTAAAATATTATCATGCACTTTCAGGCCAAAGAACCCAGTAAATATCACACGAAAAATGTCACCAGTTCTGCTTTGATAGCTGAGTTTGTCCCATGTTGGATTGTACTTGTAGCATGCTTCTCATAGATACAGTATGTGTTGTAGCTAGTGTGTTGTGATTATTAAACATCAGGTAAGTATTGAAATGATGGTTAAATGCTTGAATGTTTATTACAGTCAAAGAAAGTGCTCTAGTGGGAAATGCATCTCCTGTGGGTATTGATAAATCTTGATATAGGGTCATTCCACACCGACTCACCTAGGACCTCCATGAATTGGTAGGTTGTGGAGGTTCGAGGAAATTAAAAAAATAAAACAACCGAGAAAAATAGATAAAAAATAAAAATATATATTTCAGCTGAATAACTAAGGATCTAAGATTAATATTTTGTTAAATGAAAACAAGATAACATCATCCAGTATGCAACTAACCAAGCCATTATAAACTGTAACTTTGTGAACCAATGAAAAAAAAGGCTCAATATGTATCACGCATAGATGAAAATACCCTGAAGTCAACACAGTACAAATATCTTTACATCTACATCTGCATCATAACATAAAGAATATTTGGAGTACAGCTTTAAGTTTTTGAAAGGAAGTTTTGAATTCTGGGTGAGTTGGTAAGGCTGGACCGTATAGTATAATATAGTTAGATTTAAAAGTGACCAGTGACTATAGTTATAGTCTCCAAAGTCGAGCTTCAACCGCCTTCTCAAACCACTCCTGTGGCATCATCCACTTCTCTGCTGTGCTAGCTATGTTACCTGTACATTTATTGTTCATAATTAGCCTTTTAAACTGTGGTGAGCAACCAACAGCTCACATTCATTAGAAATCTGGAAAGTTGTCTTGATGCTCAACAGGTGAACTGTAGAATGTATCAATGTTAAAGTCACGCAAAAATGGTCAATAATACATAGTTTACAGGTCTCTACTTCAAAAAATGATTTATTAACCGTCACCTTGATTGTGTTTGGTGAACTAAATTGATGAACACCAGCTACGCAGATTCTAGAGGACGGATACCTCTGACCAATTGGTTTCCAAGGCTGTTGGCATAAGCAGTAAGACACTAAGCTAGCAGTGTCATATGTAAAGGCAAGAAGTTGAAAAAGAGACACATGCCATGGGATATTTAAACACACTTTATGTTATCATCCATGACATTCTGTATTTACTTACTCACACTAACTGGCCTCTCCCCCTCCAGTCCTGTAATTGTGGAGATCCCCCACTTTGCTGCCCTACGGGGAAAGGAAAGAGAGCTGGTGATCCTGAGGAGCGAGACTGGAGAGAGCTGGAAGGAGCATCACTGTGAACACACGCAGGAGGAGCTCAACCAGATACTCAACGGCATGGATGAGGGTCAGTTCCTCTGCGAGAAAAACAGCCTAAAACGTATCAGTTTGTTCCTACATTATTGTCCCTGACACATGTCGCTTTCTGCTGCTATCCTCTTCTAGAGCTGGACACGCCAGAGGAGCTGGAGAGGAAGCGCGTTTGCCGTATCATCACGAGAGATTTCCCACAATACTTTGCTGTGGTGTCTCGCATCAAGCAAGACAGTAATCTTATTGGTCCTGAAGGAGGCGTCCTGAGCAGCACTGTTGTGCCCCAAGTACAGGCGGTTTTCCCTGAAGGGGCCCTCACCAAGAGGATAAGGGTCGGACTACAGGTAATTGACAACAACATCAATATATCGGTTGTCATGGTCAAAAGTTTACTCAAAGTCTAACATGTATAGATGAATCTCATGGAAAAGTTCTTTTTTTTCTGTAATTTATTTAGAAATGTCATATATTCTAGATTCATTCAACATAAAGTGAAACATTTCAAGCCTTTTTTTGTTTTTATTTTGATGATAATGTATGTTCATTTATGCACTCAACGCTTGGTCTGGGCCACTTTTGCCTGAATTACTGCATCAATGCGGCGTGGCATGGAGACAATCAGCCTGTGACACTGGTGAGGTGTAATGGAAGCCCAGGTCACTTTGATAGAGGTGTGGTGTCTCTCATCTTCTTCTTGACAATACCCCATAGATTATCTATGAGGTTCAGGTCAGATGAGTTGGCTGGCCGATCAAGCTCAGTAATAACATGGTCAGCAAACCAGTTACTAGTCGTTTTGGCTGTGTGGGCACTGTGGGCTGGAAAAAACGTACTTATAATTTCAAGAGATCAATAAGTTAATTTGACTTGAACTATGAATGTCTCTACCTAGTTTTGTCCATCTTTGCCATTATATTTCGCAGATGCTCCAGCTGGTGATGTTTGATTTTAACTCATTGGATCAGTATAGTGGTTAGAATTCATATTCTTGAAACTGAGGATATCTGTGCAAAATTTGATGGCATTGACCGGTGTTTGGATCAATATTAGATTATGGTGCAGCAAATTAGACTATTGTTGGCCGCATGAGTCTTGGTAATTATTGGAAAACACTGCATAGACTGGAGTCAGCTGAAGACCCTACACTGCAGCAAACCCTTCAGTCAGGAGACCAACCTGTGCATGACCTAACGCTGCGTAGGATTTCTTGACAGTAAGAATTAAGGTCATTGTATTCTCTGTTTACTCTCTCAGGCCCAGCCAGTGAATGTGGATGTAGTGAGGAAGATCCTGGGCAACAAGGCCACCTTCAGTCCCATCGTCACTTTGGAGCCACGCAGGAGGAAGTTCCATAAACCCATCACCATGACCATCCCCGTCCCCAAGACCAACTCCGACCCAGTCCTTAATGGCTTCGGAGGGGACACCCCCACATTACGACTACTTTGTAGTATCACTGGTTAGAGAGCACACACACATATACACACAGAAACCTGCAAAGAGACCAGCGAGACATATGCTCACAATCTAATATATCAATCGGATCTTTTGCGTCCATGTGTAGGTGGAACAACGCCTGCTCAATGGGAAGACATAACCGGAACCACTCCATTAACATTCATCAATGACTGTGTCTCCTTCACCACCAATGTATCTGCCAGGTATTACAAAAAGGAGTTTGTTGTTGCCCAAGTAAATCTATTACTGGTTTGATTTGGACCAGATGAGGCAGCCAGCAAATACCCAATCTCACTGCTTCTTTCCAACCCCACTCTGCTTTCTAGATTTTGGCTGATAGACTGTCGGCAAGTCCAGGAATCTGTCAACTTCTCCACTCAGGTGTACCGAGAGATCATCTGTGTCCCTTACATGGCCAAGTTCGTCATCTTCGCAAAGACACACGATCCCATCGAGGCCCGACTGCGCTGCTTCTGCATGACAGATGACAAGATTGACAAAACCCTAGAACAGCAGGAGAACTTTACTGAGGTGGCCCGCAGCCGAGACGTAGAGGTGAGGAAGGAGAGCATAGGATATACTTTTTGAAATGCTATATTCAGCAGTTAGGCTAGTTTGGAAATGGATACAATTACTTCTTACCATTATGATGTGTTATTTAGCCCTTGTACTCACCTGCCTGTTTTATATCCCAGGTACTTGAAGGCAAACCAATCTATGCAGACTGCTTTGGAAACCTTGTTCCCCTTACCAAAAGTGGCCAGCACCATCTCTTCAGCTTCTTTGCCTTTAAAGAGAACAGACTAGCACTCTTCATCAAAGTAAGAACTTTTTTTTTTTTAAATGTGTAATGTGCAGCAATATTCAGCCATAATTCATCGTATTGATTTTCTTGCATATAAAATAGATTTTTCCTGACTTTTGCTGAACTGCTTGGCTGTTGCAGATCAGAGACAACACTCAGGAGCCATGTGGCCGTCTGTCCTTTATGAAAGAACCCAGGAACTACAGGTCACTCACCCAAAATGCCATATGCAACCTTAACATCACCCTCCCATCATACTGCAAGGTAAGGGCACCCTACTGTTGTCTGAATCAACAGAGGTTGCGTATCTTGTTAGTTCTTCTAAGTAAAACTGTGAGTTTGCAGCTATAATTTAACATGAAAAGCATTACAATAAGCTGCCATACTGCAAACTTGAGCCTATTCCCCCTGTAATGCTGTAATACATACTAATCTCCAACTTATAAGATATAATCTCTTTGCAAGACATAACCCTAATTAGATTTTAAGCAATATTTCTAGAAGCAAATTCTTATTTCTTATATTTAAAATTTGACATCCAAAATCGTACTCTAGTAATGCCATTCATGCTACTCAAGTGTGAAAATTGCCTTTCTACCCAGTGAGCCTCCAATAAGTCATGCAGTGTGATGGCTAGTCTGCATACCATGGCTAGTTCGATAGACAAGAAAAATATTTTGTATGGTTCAGGAAATCATGTGAAATATGAATCTTATTTTATGGTAAAAATCTTTGCCTATAATGCTTTTTTAACAATCATTGTGGCTTTCCCAGAAATCACACTGACTGGTTGTCTTCGTTGCTATGGTAACCATACATTGTCCACTGTCACTTTTTCCCTCTTTAATGTTGCTATCATTTCTATTTGTACATCTTTCTGCTTCTTGCTGCTTCTTGCTCCCAAAAGGAGTCCGATTCAGACCAAGAGCAAGAGGAAGAGGTAAAAGCAGCCACCGCATTTCTCTCTCCGTTCTACTAACTAGCTCTGCTCACCTAGCCTGTCCACTGCCTTGTCATCAAGACTAAATGAAAGATGTGTTCACAAGTAGCCAAATGTTATATTTTAGATACATTTTGTTGATTGTAGTAGACTAGAGTGTGATTTGTCAGTGGCATAGCTCATTTTTGCTGTCGTTTGGTGTTTGTCCTTTGTGTTCTTTTTGTCAACTAGCTGTTGTTGTAGCAATAGTAGTTAGAATAACACGACATCCAGTGGATGAAAGAAGACTAACGGTGATCTATTTCCCATGTTTTTTTTCAGACCAGCAGAATGCTAGAGAAATGTAAGACATTGTTTTCCTATTTAATTTTCTTTATTCCACAAACTAATATACTAAAGTATATTGCTATTCTGTAACAATATTGCATGTGTGCTTATATTCATTAATCAAACTAATATGACAAAAACACTGATATTGTATGGGTGATTAGCCTAATGAAGTTAAACAGAGCATTAATCAGACTGACACACTGGCGCTGCCATTTAAGCCCTTAGTATAGCTGTAGATCATATCCATCTAATCAAAGCCCTTTAAGCTTCATGTTTTTTCGTCTTGTCAAACAGATTTCTTTCCTGCACCTCCCTCTGTCAATGTTCTGTTTCTCCTGAGGCTTAACTTCACTCTTTACTTTCTTTTTCTGATTTCACAACTGCCACAATGTCTTCAATTTAACTTTATCCCCTTCATAATTTGAGATCGGACATGTGGAGAAAGAGTCAGACGCTGCCATCTACGTATGTACTCGAAAATTAAACTCATTCATACTGTGGTGATGTTTATTTGACAAAGGCCTATAATTGTGTGCTGGCCAGAAGCAGGCAGTAACAGTGCCATTTTCGTTATTTGTTATATTGTGCCTGTAGGGTCATTTAGTGACTCCAAATTAGTTTGAGGTAGGTGGATGGATGCAACTGGGGTTCATGCAGCCAGACCACACATTTTAGCTACGTGTTTTGGAATTAAAATGCCCTCATTTTTAAGCTGCATAGACCACACCAACAAAATGTTGTGGTTTTGCACACAATAATACCTCTCCAAAATCAAGAAAATCTTGTTACATATTGTGACTGCTACACATTTCACATTTAAATGCACATCAAAACACAACTTTCAATAACATTAAGGCTGACTTTGTAGAGGTTAGGTCAATGACAGACTGTTAATATTGATATGATATTAACATTAATATTAATGAGAAATCATTAATATTATTGAAACCTGCTTGTGGGATGTAAAAGTTCCTATCCTTTACAGTTGGTTAAAGGGGAAATCTAGTATTTTTTAAGCTGGGCCCTGTTTAAATGCGTAAATGATTCATACTTAGTGTAGATAACCTCTGCCGGCAGCTGCAACATGGCTACGATGGCTGCTATTTAATTCCCTTGGTGCATCGCTGACCAAAAGTTACATCCATTGCTTGTTTCTGCCACTGACAGGCTGGAGTTGTTATTCAAAGTGTCCAACAACATTCCTCTGGAGAAAGACCTTTTTATTAAAAAATAAGATCCTTTTGTAAAAGCAGGAAGATGAGGGGAACATGAGTTTACCTAGAGGAACTGCCAGCAAGAACTTATTTCCAAGGTCATGGCTGAATACTTGACTGATTTTGACAATCTAGAGGAGGCAACAACTGCAACCAATCACCCTCCTTGAATGAGATGTGTTTCTGATAACTTTTTACCATAAGGTCTATCTCTTGAGGAAACGTTTCCGTAATGTTGTCAGACAATAAAGGAACTTGTCCACAGGCTCCGTTGTTCAAAGGCTGTAGTCTGTTTTGGTCACGCATCCAACGCACAGCATAAACTCAAATCTAACAGTAAGAAATATTGGAATTCCTCTTTAAATAACTGTAGACATATAGAATTAGGGAATAACATCAGCCTTTTAAAATTTAGATATGAGTAGTCATCGCTGAAGCACACAACCTCCTAAAGGTTGCTCAATTTGTGCATGTGCTCAGTGTATGCCATGCAGAATGAGGGTTGTGCGAGTACCTGCTGGCCACTCAAATTTCTAAACCTTGGTTGCTCACACCCATGTGCACTTGCGCATAGATTTTCTGAAATTGGGTGCTAGTAATTACAAAAGCGCACAGTTTCAAGAGATTAGAGTTAAAGAATATTAGCATTCCCTCTAGTTGTATACCTCTTGTGTAATGGCAAAGCAAGCTTTCTGATTCCTTCCCCTTCTACCCTTCTAAACTTGTTCATGTAGTAATGTGAAAATGGCTAAAATGGAAAATGGCAAGTAAGATGTACTGGGCAATTTAATTAGCCTGTACATATATGGGTGATGTGTTATTTTCTAAAATCCCATGTATGTTTTTTTAAGAGGAATTGAATATGTATATGTACATTATATTTAATGTAGATATAACTGACCATGTATTTTGGCAGTATTTGTGTAATTGGACCAAGAACTCACCACATTACTGAATGAAGACATATTAGCAAGCAGCTCTTGATCATGAGCATCTCTTTTGCACTAACTATAAACTTAATCAGTACACTGAACTTTCCACTCACTCTTTACCACAACCTTTCCATCAGCACTTCCCTTCGCTATGCATGGAAATAACTTGCCTTACATTAATGTGTATGCGTGTGCTTGTATGTCTGAGTAGTTACATGTAATGTCTTGTTAATAAGAGCTAATTTGTTGTTGTTTTTTCTTGGTGTGGTTATTTTGGAATGTCCCCTCACAATACCATCTGCTTATGGTTTTGTACACAGTTATTTGTTTTCATTTGAGTTACATTTCAAATGTGTAGTTAAGCATAAGGTTGAATGGTGGGCAAAAGGAGTTTAAAGTTTTGTCCCTCCATGCAAGATGTTTTTTTTTCTAGTATTTTAGAGATCCTCCTTAGATTCTGTGAAAGTGAATGATCCGCTTTGTCTAGAATTAAAAGCATGACAAATCATCATGTTATATAGACTATCACTGGCTTTCTTTGACAGAAGCAACTAGTATTCTAAGTTGTTTTCAAGTCATTTTTGCCTGTTATCACATTGACATTTTTGTCATACTGAGCAATCTTGAGATGTCTTGATGTTCTTTCTTTGTTTCCTTTGTTTTCCCTTTTTCCATTGTATTTGTTGATTTCTTGGTTATCTAGTCATTCATAGTCCCTCACAGTTGGTATATTTTTTTAAATGTCTTTCAGTCTTGTTCAATAGATTTGTTTTGTGAGTGTGGGTGTGCTGAGTGTATAAGCAAGTTATTTCCTGCTCATATCATTTGCCATTGGTATTATTTAGCTTTTGCTCTCCCACAGTTCCCCAGAGACATGAAAGTATAAGCCCAATTCCTTCAATACCCTGATGTAGAACCCACTGTGAATTTGTTGTCCTATGATCCCTGCAGTGTGTTCCAATCTTGTCCTGACCACATTCTCCAATGTCTGTCTCCTTTCATTTGAATTTTTGATTTTCTTTACTCCTTACTTGTTCTTCTTCCATATGGAAGATGAAGAGACGGAGACATCAGTCCTGAAATCAGAGCTGATCCGAGAACCAGACCTCCTATCCGACGTGTCAGAGATGAAACAAGATTTGATCAAAATGACTGCCATCTTGACTGCAGACTCCACAGAGAAATCTCCTTCTATAGGAGGGTGTGGTCTAGACAAAGGGACTGAGGATGTTTCTGGAGAGCCATTAGAAATAATGGAGAAGGACTTAGAGAAAGTCAAAGAGGACCTAGAGAAAGTCAGTGAAATACTGAGGAGTGGAACATACGAGGGAGAGGCAGCAGAGGAGATAACAAAAGCGGCTAGAATGGCCGAGGAGTGGGTTCTCCTCTCAGACAGTGAGGTAGAGGAGGCCAAAAGGATGGCAGCCTTAGAAATGCAAGAGCCTGTTTTACGCGAAAGTAGAGCTAACAGAGGAGCTCCCAGACCTAAAGCCATAAAGGACAGTGGTGACCTGAAAGAATACCTCCTGGATGCACCTGTGAGCTCCAAAACAAAAGCTAAAAAAGAACCAGCCATCCAAGAAAAATTCACTGATGTTGTGCTACGCAGAAGTGCAAAACCAACCGCTCTAACCAAAGTGCAGGACAAAACAGCTGCTGGAGATGTTAAAAAGCCAGTCAGGAGGAAGGGGAAAGAGCAGGGGCACACAGAGGAATCAACAGACACAGGTGCCCTTCTAAGTGTGCCTGCAGCTGCTGCCCCAGCATCACCTGTATCCCCAGTGGTTGAAGAAACCCCCATTGGGTCAATAAAGGACAAAGTCAAAGCCTTACAGCAGAAAGTAGAGGCAGAGCAAAAGAGCAAAAAGGTCACCGGAAGCAAGCCTTCACAATTGCCTGTTATGGGCAAACCCTCTCCAAAACCCAAAGAAAGCCCTAAATCAAAACAGGGCCTTCCAAAGTCCCCCAAAGCTGAATCGGAAAAACTTGAAGAGACTATGTCAGTTAAAGAGCTGATGCAAGCATTTCAAACTGGGCAGGACCCCTCAAAGAGAAAGTCTGGGCTATTTGAGTTAAAGTCATCCACCACACCAAGATCAGAGAAAACCACAAAATCTGAAATCATCCAGTCAAAATCCACAACCAAAGCAATGGCCTCGCGTGTTTCCCAAGAACGAGAAGTATCTTTGGATTCCAAACCTCGCAAGAAAGAGACTACTCAGCAAGACAGAGAGAAAGAAACCAAGTCAGTCGCTGCTGCCCATTCAGAGCTAACTGAAACTGTAGACTTTGGAAATGGTGGCCTTGATGATAGCTCTGAAAGCTTAAAACACGAGGGTGTAGCAGACTCACTAAGTGCCAGTTCTGGAGATGGAACCCCTCATATGAGCTCTGAGGACAGTGACAAACATGAGGGTCTAGCCACTCCAGGCACAAGCCCAGAGAGTGTGTGTCTTTCTCCCAAAACTGGACAGCAGACCTTGACAACTTTGGCAGCAACTGCCACTACAGTCAAAAAAGAAAGTAAAGACACAGAGAAGTCTGGAGACTCTGGTATAGGGGCCGCTGGTGACCAACTGTCTACAGAATTGACCCTCCCTGTCTCTTCCAGCGAGGCTGCAGATGACCACACTACAAGTGAGTCCATATCTGTTAGGAGGAGTGAGTCTAAGCCATCTAAACCTCAGAAGTTTACAAAGCAAATTTCAGAGACTGTAGAAACTTTTCTTAGTGATGACGAGAGCCCTGATCGTCAGCTAGCATTGTCATTAGTTGGTTCTCCAGCCTCTAGATCATCTTCTCAGCGTCATGAAAGCTTAGAACTGCCTTTAAAACAAGACTCAGACGCCCTCAGTCCATTAGCTGATGACTCTTTGACAATAAGCCACAGAGACTCTCTAGAGGGTAGTCCTCTCATGGAAGAAAACTCCTCCCATAAATCCCCAGACTCAATTGACCCTAGCCCAACCGAGGAATCACCCCCTCATGACTCCTTAGAGAGCAGCCCTGTAGAGCAAAAAAGCCACCCGTCCTTCCCAACAGTTCTAGATCCACCTAGTAAACCATCTAGCCATCCAGAACCCTGCAAAGCTACAGAATTCCCCCAAGATGCTTTGCGTGGTAGGCTGCTTCGAGACCATGAGGCTAGTGCTGATGATGACAGTTGTGAGCAGACATCTCAGATGACAAGTTCTGGTAAGAGTCCCCTCTCCCCTGATACTCCTAGTTCTGAAGAGGTAAGTTATGAGGTAAACCCCAAACTCCCTGACCATACATTCCTCTCTGTTCCATCCAAACCGGCTGTCATCCCTGAAGATCCAGAAGAAGAGGATACATCAGACAGCTATGAAGCTAAGAGAAAAATCACTCCAGAGGAGGAGATGTTTAAGATGGCAGCCAAAATTAAAACATTTGATGAAATGGAACAAGACGCGAGGAGCAAACAAAACTCTAGAAAAGATTTGCTCCCTTCAGCAGATGCCAAAATAGGGGATGACAGCTATGAAACATTAGAGCCCACAAGAGAGAAGCTTTCACAGAGTGAATGTGGGCTCAATAGACCCGCTGAAGATTCAAAGTTAGCTGTTTTTGTTGATCCCCATATTAAAGTACAACCTCCCTCTCCTTTTTCAGCAGGTTTGCATGATGGATCCCACAGCAAAGAGGTCAAGAACACTACAGCCAGTGTCACTTCAGAGGGACCTCACTCTGTCTCAGGCCAGCATCATTCAAAATCCCAACTCGAAACTACACAGGCACAAACAGTCCTACCATCTGCTGATAAAGACAGTACTGCCAAAAAGTCTGCTGGAACATCAAACGCTGAAAACAGAACAGATGAGCAAAAGGAGGAGAGTTTAAGAAAATCAAGAGAAAACAAAAGCGATGACAAGGGTGGTCAAAAGTTAGGCATTACCGATCAAAAGATTGGTACACAAAAACAAGGTAGCAATGTAACTGATGAAGTGAAAGAGGATCATAAGGTGCATACAGGAGCACCAGAAGCTGCAACTGCTTCCATAGGTCAATCAAAAGAAACGTTCAAACCGGAGGTCTTTATCTATGATGATACAGAAGAGGATGATGATGCACTGGGACCTCCCAGAACTGAGTCAAAAGGTGTCACCGCAAGGGTAGACACTGACTCATGGTCTACCGTGCGGGAGGATGATGCTGCTTTTGCAGCACGTGTCAAAGAGGAGGAACAAAAGATACTGAATCTGGCAGTAGATCGTCAGTCTCTCCAAGCAACTCCAGACACAACACCTGGTAGAACACCAACAGAAGAGAGCACTCCTACCAGTGAGCCCAACCCCTTCCTATTCCAAGAAGGGAAACTCTTTGAGATGACCCGAAGTGGTGCTATTGACATGACTAAGAGGAGCTATGAGGAAGAGGCGGGTGGCTTTGCCTTTTTCCAGATAGGAGAACAGCCTTTAGAGGAGCCTCTCTTAGAAGAGCCCAGTCAGGAAGTTGTGAGATCAGCAGAAGAACCTGAAGTTGGCCTCAATCTAACACTAGAGGTAAAGACTGAGGAGACTGAGAAATCAAAAGAAACAACTGACTTTGAGCTTCAGTCCCCAACTGAATGTGACCAGCCAGCCTTGAAAGCTGATGCCTCCAAATGTAAAATCCCTAAAATGGGCATTTCAGCTTCATCCAAATCTACAAAGAAAGATCAGACATCCCCTGAAGGTCTAGAGACTAAAACAGAAAAACAAGTAAATGAAGGTTGCTTAGATTTAGACACAAGTTGCCCTGACCAAATGATAACAAATGTACAGACAGCAGAAACTACAGTCACTAGATCAGTTTACTCTGAGCAGGGCCAAGAGTCCTCTGACTCTTCTCCAGAGGAACCACAGTCAGTGATAGAAGCCCCCAAACCAACAGGCAAGTCCAAACAAAGTGCTTCCAGTAGTGTTAAAAAGACTCCAGTCAAAACACAAGCTAAGTCTGCTCCTCAAGGTCGGGGTAAATCCACAATTCCCTCTCCATCTCATTCAACCTCCTCTTCATCAACTCTTAAGAAAGAGGCCTCCTTCACTTCCGAATCAAAATCTAGAATACCCATCAAGGCTAGCACTTTAAAGCCTGATTCTAGTGTCAAACGTGCTGAGTCAACCCAAGACAAAAAGCTTAAGGTTCCTGTAAAAAAGGATTCAAGGAGAAAATCTGAGACAGATGCAGGTCCTTCTGTGGATGCCAAAACCAAGACATCTTTCAAAGCCAAGAGCTTCTGTGAGGGGGAGACCACCAAGCCATCTGCTAAAAAGAGTGCTGATTCAGCAAAATCTAAAAGCTTCCAGTCCAGATTGCCAGTCCGAGGCAAAAGTGGTCAGTCATCTCAGTCAACAACGCCCACTAAAGAGAAAAGTGAGCCATGCAAACAGTCCATTGATTTCTTTGAAGAGATAAGTGATGAAGCTGCAAAACTTGTGGCAAGATTGGCACAGGCAGAGACAGAGAAAGAACATGAGGCTGCAGCTGCCAACTCAGATGATGAGAGCAGTCTCATTGATCCATCAATAATAGAAAGAGAAACTTTCCCTGAGATGCAGTTCCCTCCCTCAGGAGACGTCTTTCCCATTAGACCACTGTGGGACGACCCTGTTGAGACACAGATGCAGCGAATCCCAGATGATAAAGCCCAAAGTCAAGGTATCCCCCAAGTTTAAGGGGCTATTCTCTATCTGTTGTGCCTCATTAGTACACTGCAGCTGTAAAGGTGCTGCCTCTCTGTCTCTTGTAGTTGAGTCCCAATTGTAGTTAAAGAATCCATGTGACTGTGTCACTTGTGCTGTGTTTGTGTCTGTAATGATGTCTATCTTTCCTTCTATGTGTGCTGAAAATCTCAAGATTGACTTAAAGGCTTTATGGAACTTGGGAAAACAACTTAGTGTCTAAAGTGTTTTAAAGATTATTTAAACCATTGCATGTAATGCCAATGCTCCTCTAGTTATTGAAATGTACATTTGTTAATTATAGTACCACCACAAGGTTTATCATGACTATTCTATACAGGCATCTTATGTACTTGTTTTAGGTCACAATTTCTGAATTCAATGTAATGAATTGTACCCCCC
>OMLP01001432.1:19142-39090 GCA_900302685.1 Spondyliosoma cantharus
CTGTTCACAAATTGAGTCATGTGACACCTGAATAAAGCTGTCCGAACTCATGAGTTCGGACAGCTTTATTCAGGTGTCACATGACTCAATTTGTGAACAGACAGATGCTCATTCAGTAAATAATGCTCTCTCAGTTATACCAGGAGCCGAATATCGCTTTGAGAAACACCTGTCTTCCATACAAAATGAACCTGAATATGAGGTAGTGGATTCTGTAAAGTTTACACAAGACAGTGAGACATCCAGATATAGATCCCATTTACTGGAATCCACTTCTAAAGCTCTCTATGAATGTCCTAGCTTATTTTATGATGAATCCTCTTCACCTGAATGTGTCACCAATGCAGCAATACTACTGACAGAAAGTAGGGCCTCATCGCCTGAATCAGCGTCATCATTAAATGAGCTAAACTTTCTTGCACCCGATTCTCCAATACCTCAGTTTAGGCCGTTGTCTCCCCTGCCACCTGCTGTTTTTCCATGGGAAAATGTTGATGTTGAGCCTTCAGCCAGGCGGCAACTAGGACGGACGTATATGCTGTTAACAGCAGAAGCAGAGGAAAGACCATTAACACCAATGGTTTCTAATAAAAGACCATTTGGAAAGCCAGTATCGTTTGGCAGTGATTATAGTAATGAGGGATCAATCTCACCTCAATCGTTAACTTTCGATCTAGAAGACAGAGCATTATCACCTGAGTCTATCATTTTAGAAGCAATACAGTGGTTTTTTACATCCTCTGAGCGTTTGACTCCATCTCCTGATTTCCATGAGACAAGACCATCATCTCCTGAATCCTTTGGGTCTATCACTGCACATTGTCAGCTTCCACCAGACTCCCCTGTCCCAGAATTTAGATCAGTCTCTGAGATTTGTACAACCTGGCAAAGTAGATTGTCATCACCTGAGTCCGTGTCATCGCATTCGGAATTTGAAACACCCCTATTGTTATCAACACTTTTTGAAGACAGGCCAACATCCCCAGAATCTGTAGCATCTGTGAACAAATATAAATCATTGTCAACTGACTCACCTATTCCTGAATTCAGTCACAACAGGCCTGACTCAGCTGTTGTAATGATAAGGGAGAGATCCACTTCACCTGAATCTGTAAGCTCAATTGAAGAATATGGACCATCACTTAACCTGGAAGACAGAGCTTCATCACCTCCTTCAGTCACATCTGGAGATGAATCTGGATCTGTTTTACCTGTAGTTAGACATACATCACCCTTCCCTGAATCAGTTGAATCTGCAGAGATAGAGGGGCATTACATACCTGATGATCATAGAACAAATTCACCTGAACCATTGGATTCTGATACACAGAGCAAACCATCAAAACCTGTGGAATCAGGGTCTGAGAGTGAAGATGATTGGGTTGTTATATCGTTGTCTGATATTGAGGAAAGGCCACTTTCGCCAGTGCATGACTACAGTCCAATGTCTCCACAGTCAGCAGAGGTAGGCATTAGAGCACCCTCTCCTGAATCAGAAACTCTCATTGAGTGTTTATCCCTAGATTCACCCCTACCACAATATAAGCCATCTGTCCACGATGCTGTTACTATAAATTGTCATTCATCATCACCAGAGTCTGAGTTGTCAGATACAGAATATGAGGCAATGCCATTGCTCTCATATTTTGAGAACAGGCCATTATCCCCAGATTCTAGTGGTTCAAAACCAACAGGAGCTACAGTTTTTGTAGAAGAATGTACTGAAAAGCAGTTTGAAACAGAAACAAACATTCATCTAGAAGAGTCAAAAACTGAAGAAAAAAATCTTCTGAAATTTGATGAACCTGAAGATTTCAAGACAAAATCAGTAGTACTTGATGAGATTGAGTCTGACAAAACCGTTGTCACACCACCATCCGGAGCTGAGGTCTTATCGGTGAATTCAATTACAGAAGTATTATCCCATGATGAAGGACACTTTAAGGAGCATCTGCACAATCCTGTTTCTAAGAAGAAAAAAACTGTGAGAAAGAAAAAATCAAAGAAATCAATCACAACTGATTATGAACCTGTGCAGGATGTTACACAACCTAAAAGAAAATCACGTAAGCCTTTCAATAAAGCATATGAAGAGATACTAGAATCTGATCAAGCGCTGTCACCGATTTTGCCTTCAGAAACTGCTTCTGATGTGCCGTCATTGGCATTTACTACAAATGTCCCTGAAGAGCAGCACTTATCTAGAGAATCCTCCATTTGTGTACCTCAGCACCAGATGCCTTTATCCCAAACAAATTATTCAGTGTCAGCCTATAATTCAGCGTATGATGTAGAACATTGTAGGTTAATCTCACAAATCTGTGACCCTCAGTATTTACCATCAGTAGGAGAAACCTTCATGGGTAAAAAAGGAGGGATTCAGTGTGCTGTAACAGAGGTGGAATCTTATCAAACAGAGGCAGATGTGACATTTGAAAATGTCTCTGTTGTAGAGAAAGCTTCTTTTCAATCAGGACATTACCAAAGATCACTTTCACCAGATTCGGAGGCCGACTATAGACCCATGTCACCACATTCGCTTTTGGTCCTAGACTCACTTAGACAAGAATCCTTCCACTCAGGGGACTCTGTGGATAGCCAGCGAGCTTTATCACCAGATTCCCCCATTCCTCAGTACCTTGCCTCTCTCCCTGGACCCTCATACATTTACTGTAGATCAGTGTCAACAGAGTCAGTTCTGTCAGATCTGGAGGCTGATTTGAACATTTCATTTGTTTTCGAGGACAGACCAGCTTCTTGTGATTCAGTAGCCTCCGCCAACTGTGCACAATCACCTGAATCACCTATTGCTGATTTTAGACAGTTTTTACCAGATTCAGTTGTAATTACTAGATTGGATCGGTCTTCCTCAGTGGAATCAATAACCTCTGATCTGGAATGTGATTATTTCTCTTTTCCGTTACTGTTTGCTGAGAACAGACCATCATCACCTGATTCCATCAATGAAAATGAGCCACTTTCTACTGAGTCTCCCATTCCTGTATTTAAACAGACTTGCCTAGAATTAAATGTTTGGACCACACTGGAAAGATCCGCATCACCTGTTTCAGTTTGTTCAGATAATGAATATGGTGCTATATCACTGTCACAATTATCCTCTGACAGGAGACCATCCTCCCCTAATTCAGTAGTTTCTGGGGATGACTACAGAGGTGACTCACCAATACCAGATTTCAAAACAGGGCTGACAGAATCAGTTCCAGTTGTTGCTCATAGATCATCTTCTCCTGAGTCAGTGATTTCTGATGTTGAATTTGCACAGTCAAGTATAGACATAAGTATTTGCCAGCATAGACCTGACTCACCAGAGTCACAAGTACCGGAGACCACAGAGAGACAATTAGGGGGTATAGGGCAAACCTCATCTCTAAAGGCAGTAAGTGTGCCAGTATATAGACTTGTTTATGATGCTGAACTTTGGAAGCTCATTTCTCAAATACGTGATCCTCACTATGTTGGAGAAACTTTTTGCAGTAAAACCGGGGTTTTTGAGTATGCTGGAACAAGAATTGAGTACTCTCTGGAGGATTCAGATGTAAAAGAGGGAGACTTAGAGGATGGTGGTAAGATTGACATTGAAGATTCATCTGATGCAGATGTTCTACAACCAACGCAAACAAAGACTGAGGAGGAACAGAGACCAGTGTCACCTGATTTTGGGTCAGAACACAGGCCCCTGCCACAATCAGAGCCTTTAAAAGACTCCTCTCAAGATCTCCAAGTTAAGAATTCTGAATCAGTAGTTACTATCTTTCAAGAAAGGCAATCTGCTGCTAATGCAACATTTACAGTAAACCAGCTGATGTGTAAACTTCATGATCCTTTTTATGTAGGAGAAGCCTTTGTAAGCAGAACTGAAGAGTTTGATTATGTGGAGAATAGTAAGGAGTACGGGCCCCTTGACTCAGGTGAAGAAAAGACAGGTAGGCCAATGTCACCTGAGTCTGAGGCAGAATATAGACATGACTCACCAGTGCCTGACTTTAAGACAGAGTTACAGAACTCTCTTGCTTTGTTTGGCGGATATAGATCATCCTCACCTGATTCAGACACCTCAGATCGTGAGGATTCACCAAGATGTTTTCCTTCCGAATTTGACATTCAAGACAGACCGGGTTCTCCCGATTCAGTGACATCAGAAATTAATATGAGGCCACTTTCACCAGAATCGATTCCAGAATATAGGCCTATGTCCTCTCAGTCAATGATGACAGCAGCAGGATTTAGGACATCATCTCCCGATTCAACTACATCAGTTAATGAGCTCAGGACATTAGCGGCAGATTCTCCTCTACCACAGTTTAGGCAATATATAGAATCAGCTGTGCTGATTTCAGGGAGCAGGTCATCATCACCCCTATCTGAAATGTCAGACACTGACATGTATGTTCTGGACATGCCATTTATTGATGTGCAAGAGACATCCTTCACACCCGATTCTGAAAATGAGTTGAGGGCACTTTCCCTAGATTCACCCATACCTGAATTTAGACAGGCTATAACCTACCAAGCCATTTCGAATGCTGAATACAGGTCTACGTCACCAGAATCAGTCTTTTATTCAGATATTGATTATGATGATGAGCCATTTGCATTAGTATTTGATGATCGTAGACCTCCATCTCCTGATTCAGTGTCATCCAAACGCCAGTCCCTGTCACCTGATTCACCTATACCTCAATTCATTACAAATGTATCAGAACGTTTTCCGTCATTTGTTGGGTTTAGGCCAGCATCCCCTCAAACAGGTGCATCAGTTGTTGAGTGCGCACCTTTGATGGTTTTCTCTCCTGATACTGAAGATAGACCAAACTCTCCAGAGTCATTAGAACTAGAATTTGTAGAGAGACCACTGTCACCTGATTCGGAAGCAGAGTATAGGCCTTTCTCACCTACATCACTGCAGTCAATGTCTAATTTCAGATCATCCTCTCCTGAATCAACTGGCTCTCTGAATACATTTAGGGCACTTTCACCAGACTCCCCTATTCCAGAGTTTAGACAGGCTCTACAAGAGGCCTTACACACACACATGGAATGTAGATCTTCTTCACCAGAGTCAGTGTTGTCCGATTTGGAAGTGGAAATTGAGTCATCTTTCCCAGTGATCATAGAAGACCGACCCTCATCTCCTGAATCCTTAGCATCTCTCAATAAATACAGAAGACTCTCTCCTGATTCTCCTGTTTCTGACTTCAGGCAGTCTTTTCCAGAGACATATCCTGAGTTTAGTGCTTACAGGGCTTCATCACTTGAATCCGACACTTCAGAAATAGAATATGCTCCATTCATTTCACAGATGTCGGATTTTGAGGACAGAGCAGAATCCCATCAATCAGGCTTGTCTGACACTGATTTTCGAGGTTTGTCTCCTGACTCTCCACTGCCCCAGTACACCATGATTGCAAGCACTATGTTAGGAGTAGGATACAGGTCAACATCACCTGAATCAGTATTTTCAGATGAGGATTTAGACACAGATTTATGTGTCCCCTGGCTTTTTGAGGAGAAAGCAGCATCTCCTGGTTCAGCTGCATCAGAAGATGAATTTATACCTCTTTCACCAGAGTCACCCATTCCTGAATTTACACTGGCACTATGTGAATCCTACGTTTCACATGCTGACTTAAGGTCCACTTCACCTGAATCAGTCTTGTCTGATTTGGACATGGAAATTGAGTTATCTTTTCCAGTGATCACAGAAGACCGACCCTCATCTCCTGAATCCTTAGCTTCTGTCAATAAATACAGAAGACTCTCTCCTGATTCTCCTGTTTCTGACTTCAGACAGTCTTTTCCAGAGACGTATCCTGAGTTTAGTGCTTACAGGGCTGACTCACCTGAATCCGACACTTTAGAAATAGAATATGCTCCTTTCATTTCACAGATGTCGGATTTTGAGGACAGAGCAGAATCCCATCAATCAGGCTTGTCTGACTCTGATTTTCGAGGTTTGTCTCCTGACTCTCCACTGCCCCAGTACACCATGATTGCAAGCACTATGTCAGGAGTAAGATACAGATCCAGATCACCTGAATCAGTATATTCAGATGAGGATTTAGACACAGATTTATGTATCCCTTGGCTTTTTGAGGACAGAGCAGCATCTCCTGGTTCAGCTGCATCCAAAGATGAATTTAGACCTCTTTCACCAGAGTCACCCATTCCTGAATTTACACTGGCACTATGTGAATCCTACGTTTCACATGCTGACTTAAGGTCCACTTCACCTGAATCAGTCTTGTCTGATTTGGACATGGAAATTGAGTTATCTTTTCCAATGATCATAGAAAACAGAAATTCATCTCCTGAGTCCTTAGCATCTCTCAATAAATACAGAAGACTCTCTCCTGATTCCCCTGTTTCTGACTTCAGACAGGCTTCTCTAGAGACATATCTTGAGTTTAATGCTTACAGGTCTTCGTCACCTGAATCCGAGTCATCATGTTCAGATATAGAATACATCGTTACGAGTCTAGGAACACTAGGTTATGAAAAAAGAAACCCCTCTCCTGGCTCAGAAGAATCTGGGGATGAATACCAGGCTCTGTCAGCAGACTCACCTATACCTGAATTTACACCAGCAGTGCCTGAATGTGTTATTGTGAATGTTGGTTTTAGATCATCCTCCTCTGAATCCACTGAATCAGAAATTGAGTATGCTTTGAGTGAGTTGTTGATGTCCATGAATTCTGATGTTGAGGATAGACCAGTTTCTCCTGAATCAGCAGGATCAGAAGTACAAGAGAGGCCGCTTTCAGTTGAATCCGTACCAGAATACAAACCCTTTTCTCCTAATGAACTGATGTTACTTGGAAACATTCGATCTATATCTCCAGAATCTACTCAATCACTTGATGAACACAAGAGGTTGTCTCCAGACTCTCCTCTTCCTTGGTTTACACAAAATGTTGATGTGACTATGACTGCAGAAACAGACTTTGGGTGTTCATCCCCAGAATCAGTGTTGTCATATACTGAATGTGGTTCGGCTTTATATGATGAAAACGTCATTGATAGGCCACTATCACCTCAGTCAGAGGGGTCAGATGATGAATGTAATCCCTTGTCCTTTGAATCAACAATACAAACCTTAGGCCAATTATATACAGAGGAGACTGAAGTATCACCAGAGTCTGTTGAATCATGTAAGGAAGAATTTCTCGGGGTATCCAAATCTTTAGTACCTGAATTAAAAGTCCAAATTTCCAATGAAGCAGCAGCATCAACAGTGATGGCACCTACCTCACTTGGAGAATCAGTCATCATGGTAGCTGAGTATAATCTTGTTGAGGATGCAGAGTTGTGGAAGTTGATTTCTCAAGTACGTGATCCTCAGTATGCTGGTGAAACTTTCAGCCGTAAAACAGGGTTTATGCAATTTATTGGCAGTACGTTGGAAAGGAGCGTTCCAGATGATGAGCAGGATACTGTTGTAAAATATGAAAATGGGCAAGATTCCTTTGCCACAGTATCACCTTCAGAGGTTACACATCCACTAAGTACAAAAGACACAGCTTCAACGGATGATGGCATTCTTTGCACTTCAAGTGCACAAGTCATATCTAACATACGTGTCTTAGAGTCACCTCCACCAATGATTGAACACATTTTGTCCTCAGGAGCAGCTCCATACAGACACGCTCAGTACACATTTGAAGTACCTGCCATTGAGGCACAGGCAACAGATTCTGATGATGATTGGATGGTTGTATCAGTGTCCGACAGAAAGGATAAAGATGAACGGCATTCACCAGAATCTTGGACAGACTCCAGACCCATGTCCCCTGATTTAGTCATGGTGTTAGAAGCAAGAGCATCATCACCAGACTCTGTAATATCAGTCAATGAGCTCAGACCACTCTCACCAGATTCCCCCTTACCTGAATTTACAATTGAATTGCCAGAATGCATAACGTTCCTGAGGTCACTATCATCCTCACCTGAAAGTGTAGCATCCGATTATATGTCATTTGCAAATGTGGACTCTCAGTTTGTGGAATGCAGGCCATCATCTCCAGAATCTGCACTGTCAGAAGATCGGAATGTGTTCGATAGGTCATTGTCATCAGAGTCACAGCCTGAATATAGACCTATGTCACTTGAATCGGCCATGCATATGGCTGACAAAAGAGCGTCATCCCCAGAATCATTGCTTGAGTTCAATGAGAACAGGTCACTGTCTCCAGACTCTCCCATCCCTGAGTTTACAGTATCATTGACGGAGTACACTAATATGCATAGGTCATCATCACTGGAGTCATTGGTCTCAGAGTCAGAGTGTGAGCTTGAAGTCACTTCATCAAGTGAGTATGACAGACCATCCTCACCTGAATCTGCCAGTGACTTCAGACAACTATTGCCTGACTCACCAGTACCTGAGTTTATGAGAATATTGTCCTCTTATTTTTTGGATGCTACCAACATGGATAGATCATCCTCACCAGTGTCTTTATCATCAGACTCTGAATTTGTTGCTTTACCCATTGATTGTTGGATTGATGATAGCCCAAGACCACTAAGCCCTCAATCTGCTGAGTCAGAGGAGGAATTAGACTTTTGTTATAAGAGGACTGACAGATTTGTCTGTAAACCCAAATTTACGAGTCATGTGACATCTCCTTTATTGCCTGATCTGTCTTCATCATTACCTAAAAAAAGGCCTTTGGCTGCCTCACCGTTGCTAGTTCAAACTGCTAAGACAAAGTTAGAGGAAGGACAAAATACAGCAGGATTGAAATCAGAAGTCTTGTCATATAATGAATGGATGCAGCATGAATCAGAAGCTGAAGGGAACTCAACTACACAAACAACTGTGTGTGAGGAAGATGACCAAAAAGGCCTTCCTGTGAAGCCATTACTAGTTCAAGACCCAAGAAAAAAGACCTTACACTTCAGTCCTGGAGAACTTAAGAGCAAGACAGCTTCAGAGCGGGTAAGACTGAAAGCATGATGACCAAGCAAAGACACTTATTTTGGATGAATTTGTTAACATGTTATTTGGATGGACTAAATAACTGTGTGGTTTGACAAACTAATAACGAAATTTATTGCAGTGAAGTCGCTGAATTTGCCCGGACATTGCTAGGATGCTTAAAAGTCGCATGTCATGGCTTCACATCTATTGCTCTAAACCTAATGAGTTGTTGGCTGGATGGAAAAAAATCTGTCACTGCGGAGTAATGTGATGCTAACCTGATGAAATGTTAAGGTCAATTTGATGGTGCATATCAACCTGTGGGTGTTTGTGAACTTATTTAGATCATGTTGATATTCACTTACAGGCTCTTCCTCAGACGCCAGAGGAAACATATTTTCAAACAGACGATGAGACGCAAAGAAAGCTGTTGACTGCCACAACAATGACACAAGATACCACTAAAATAGATTTTCTGTTCACTACTAAGAAACAGACAAAATCATTTCCACTACAACTTCCTGACCAGAGCCTATACACAACCCACAGAACTGTTACTCCAGTCCTACCTGAGAAGACGTCCTGTCCAAATTCTGAAAGATCTTATGGGTACTCAGATTTGGAGTTCTCCCCTAACAAAGCACAGATCAGTGAGCTTTTTTCACCCATGTCAACACAATTTCTGGTGCCACCAGATTATGAAGCAGTATTTTCAGGACATCAAACCCTAAGGGTTTCTGAATGTAGCCAAGCCTCCTTGAGTCCAGTGTCTCCAGTGTTCAGTGACTCCATTTCAACTCAGGTTGTGAAGGAGGCAAACACCAAAAGAGAGTCTGAAAATCCTGAAGTTGAGTTTTCCCCAGACTTTGACAGAATCCTCTCAGAATTTGTGAAAACAGTCTCTGAATTTGAATCAGAGGATCCAAAGGACCTCAGTAAGAGATCAGAATCTCCCGAGCACTCTGACTCTGATCTGGAATTCTTTGACTGCAGACAAGCCGTCTCGGACTTCTCTGAACCAGAGGACCTGAAACTTGAACATGAGATTACCTATCATATCTCCGAACCCCCATCCCCAATGCCTGGGAGCACCCCAGATGTTGGCTTCCTGAAAGGGAGCCCTCTGTACACTGATCAGCCTTACCTCCGTGTGGACGATTCCAAGCGTTTCTCCTCTGGCAGTGAAAGTCTTGGTGAATTTGCTTATGATTCAGAGGGTTCACGGGAGTGTCAAACAGAGGGTGACGCCCCCGTGTGTGAAGAGCTTCCTTCCAGAGATCAGGCAGGGTATTACGATGATGATGACTTCCTGGGAAGGGTAAGAGGTAGAGCATGAGCACGGTGCTACATTGGCTGGTGTTTTGCCTGGCCAGGCTGGTTGCTGTTATTTCGAGACTTTGAAGATAAATCACACAAGTTTGCACTTTATGGACTAAATGAGGCTCATGAGTGCGTTATTGTGTGCATGTGTGCCCAAGCTGTTGAGAAAATAACAGAAATGTAACAACTGTGATGAGTTGCTGTAATAAGTATTACATCATGAGTGATTGCAAAAGCGTTTTTGATGTTGGTGTTTAGGTATTGGTATTTGTAGTTCCTCATTATGAAGTCAGTGATGACATTTAAAAAAAAACTGCTGTAAAGAACTGATCCCATAACATATAACTCTCTGTTCACATCAGCACCTGCACCTCTTTGATTTCTGCTTGTTGTTGTTCCCATTGGTGTGCGAAATATCATTTGGACATTATGACTCTGTCTATTATAGGCACAGGGAAATTAAGTGACACAAATAACAATATACTACATGTACAGCTTAAAAAAAAAAATACAATTTCCTCCACCAATGAGGTTATGTTTTCAACTGTTTCCATTTGTTGGCTGGTTTTTCAACAGGATTAAAAAAACTAAGTACCTGATTTTCTCAAAACTTAGATGGAGGATGGGTCATTGCCCAGAATAGACTCCATTAACTTTTAGTGCAGATTCGGAGTAAGGGACAGATCCAGGATTTTTTTCTCACTTTCTTTAACATTGCTAGTAAGGACGTTTTCGTTAACGTCTCAGGGAATAATGCATGAATCTTGATGCAAAAATCAGGTGTATTTAGGTGGCTGGTATCTATCTATGAGTCAGTACAAAAGGGGTATGTTAGGGACCCTGGAATAGCCATGTTGGCTATTTGCATTCGGGTCTACATCTACATCTGCTCTGTTCAGAGATGTGAAAACCTGCCCTGTACCCGCAAAGCTGAGCTCTGGAACCAACCCGTTACACTCAATTGTCTCGAAATCAATCCTGACTCACGACCTGACCCGTAATCATATGTACTTCAAGCAGTCTGAAGGGTGAATGGCAAATGTCCAAATCTCATTTTGATTATTAGTTTATTATGAGATATAAGGACTTGATTATGTGACTTTAAAGTAATAGGTAAAGCTTCTCCAACATGGGGAAGCAGAACTGCAAAGGCTAAATGTACGATTCCAGCTCTATTTAATGCATACTTTGAACTGTAATTTCACTGGTATCCTCTTAAGCATCTTACCAGTGTATGTCAGCTGTCTTGTCATTGTCAGTGATATATTGTTTTAGCCTGCTCACCTCTCAATATTTTAAAATCCAATCTTCACAGTAAATCACAAAACACATCACATAAATATCTATCTTATTGTTGTGACCCCAGTTTCAAGTTAATTCTAGGTGTTAATTGGGGGTCTGAGAATCTATGTATTTCGCACACCGCTTCCCATCCTTGCATGTTTACTTCATTTGAAAGTTTTTGCATAACTGTGCCTTCTCTTCCTCTCACTTCACTATTTTGTACAATTTTATTTTACACCCTCATTCCCATTTGTCTGTACACATACCTTTTTGGTAAACATAAGAGTGAGGTAAGGCGAAACGAAGGAACAGCCACAGTCTGCAGGAGTGTGCTAGACAAACATTTTGCAGACCTGATACATTGACCCATGCTGGTTGTGTGCTGTCTCCCAGGAGATAGCAGAGGAGCTAGGGGTACTGTCCTCTGATAGCTCAGAGGAGGAGGTGCTGACCACCAGAGTGGTCCGACGCAGAGTTATCATTCAGGTAAACAAGCATGATGAAGCTGTGCAGCCCCAGTGCTCTTTGGAGTAATGCAGGGTTAGTGGGTAGCAGAGTTTATGTGATCTTTGTGATTTTTCTTTTTTTTCCATTCTGGGCTTTCTTGGTTAATTGTATACGGATCATCTAACACTTACATATGCTTCGCACAAATGTTCTCCATCTGTTTGCAATGAAGGATGGAAGGGGAGCTCTAAACTACATTGTATTTTGTCATTTGCTTTCCTTCCTACTAAATTTAATTTTTTCATGTCATATCATATTTTTGTTTGATGAAGATTCAATAGTGAGAAATGAAAGTCACAATGTTGTACAATTTTCCACATTTTCGATATGGGTGTTGGTCATTCTTGGTTGGTCAGTCTAATACTTTCCGTAATAAAAAATACCTTGTTGTTGATTGTTCCCTGCTGTGAAGTACCACATGAATTGACAATATGTGTTTTGTCTTCTTACAGGCAGATTACCTACCAGATATCCCATCACAGACGGTCACGGAGGAGAAGTACACAGACGAGCATGGCAACATCGTAGTTAAGAAAGTAAGAGAACACTCAAAGATATGAACAACATCAAAATATCCAAAATTTGTGCAGTCATCACAGAAAAGGTATTTTCTTTCTGTGTTTTCCACCAGATCACACGGAAGGTGATTCGAAAATATGTGTCACCTGATGGCATGGAGACACAGGAAGTGACCATTGAAGGCTCTCACCAGGAGACAGTGCAGATTGAGGAGGGAGACACTGTCTCTAGAGTGGTAAAGAGAACTGTGCTTCACAGTGAGGGAGATCAGAAAGAGGTTAGTGTAATAATTTAATAGCGGCAACATTTTATGATGAAAAACATTCAGTGCTTTTAACAGTTACAATCCTGCCATTGTTCATTGCATTTGTGACACTGCACCTGGTATTTGGTCATGAAGAAAGTTCTCTGCTGCATTCAAGAGTTGTATGAAGTTTGTAAATGTTGACTCTTGCCTCATAAAAATTAAAAAAATAAATGTAAAGCTGTGGCCAAAACCAACAAAAAATACACTTCATCTGTAACACACTGAAAATACATATTTTAAAAATACCCATGTGGTATAGTGGCAAACTCATACACCTGAAAGATAAAATAAAAGCATGTTAAGTTGCCAGAGTTCTACATGAACTAGCTAGATCATGTTGGCTATTATCATTACTATTACAAAGGGAAGATTATGTTGCTTTTTACAAGCCTACAATTTCTCACTTTAAAGGAAATGCAGCATTCATGAATCAATAAATAAAGTAATTTGTCATTTCTGTCATTATTCTTATTCTGTCCATATCAGTATCTTATCATTATTTGGGTCCTTAACTCTCAAATCTGTTATGTTTAATTTAATTAGGCTAGCACTGTCTGGACACACACTTTGCAAATTATCTTGAACCTATAATCTGGCACAGTGCATCAAATGGTGACATTTATGTTTGAGCTGCACATAGTCCCTGTCCCCACAATTAATAGTGATCAGCCATGCTAGCAGCTCTGTGAGGTTGCACATCCAACACCCTCATAGTGACAATGCTGATGTTTACCATGTGTAATGCTAACCATGTTTGAATCTTAGTTTAATATGTTAGCATGCTAAAATCCACAGTTACTACTAAAACAAAGCACACTGGAGGCTGATAGAAATGTTATTAGATTTGCAGGTATTTTACCATGCTAGTATAGGATAAAATTTGACAGTACATATGTACAGTACATTGTACATACCAAGGTGCATAGCATTTAGTCCCTTGACATCCTGTCATCGTCTCTGCAGTTGACCTTCTCGGAGCCCTTGGCCCTGGGCGCCGCCACATCATCAGACTTTGAGGTAGAGCCAGTTCAAGGTCGAAAGGTCAGCAAGGTTGTCAAGACGACGGTGGTGAGAGGAGACAGGATGGAGAAGCAAATGGGAGACCCCTCGCTGGCTGCAGATCTCCCTTCGGCCAGAGAGGACTTTGAGAAGGTCAGTGTGTCCAAACTAGAAGAAAATCTTAAAAATGATTCTCTCAACAACTGATTTCACACAGTAACAAGGTATTTTATATTAGTGATGAGAACAACATTTAAATAAATGGAGGTGTTGCTGGTTTTTGTACCAAGAAATGCTTTTACAAATGCTTTCACAACACGCTAATGCATATTTTTATAACTTGAGCAGATCTTTACATCGTGTTTCCAGCGTCTTTCCCCCTCCCTCTGATCCCTCTGTCCATCTTCGTTCTTTCCCTCCCCTCCAGGCATTGAGTTATGCTGGAGGCTTTGGGAAAATGCTCCTGCCTCATGTAGTAGAGAAAGACTTTGTGCAGGACGACGGCTCTGTGGTTAAAAGGTCGGACAGCAGCATGGGATTGTGTAGAAAATGACCACAAAGACATTGGTGTTTGCTAAGAGGGCACTGAGCAGAGCATGGTGTGATTGCACTCTATCCTCTAACCATTAATGTTACAGTCCAATAACTCTTTCTTGAAGTGGCAATTATCAAAGGAAAGATACATGTAAATTGTACTCACCAGGATTTTTGCTGACATATATTGTTTGAATCCCAGTTAAAATAGTGCAATAATTGTATTGCTTGCATTCTCCATTGTGTCCAATAGTGTAGATACTAGCACTGGGGGGGACCAGCATTGGTGAATTTCAAATTGCACACATTGTTTCTTCAAACAAGTCCCTGGTGTCAGTATATTATCTTCCCCTCTAAAATGTTTTACCCAAACTGTTAAACATTTTAAGCAGTGTTTTAGTATGAAATGTGGAAAAAGTTCAATGGCTTGTGTTCAGTTTTTTGACATACCATATTTAAAAATGCTTGTTTAATACAACTTTTAAGTTGCTATGTATTAACATGTGTTAATATGTGTTAAGGTATTAACCTTATTGACTATTAATGACCATGGACTCCTCTCTATTCGATCAAATTAATGATTTGTAGTTTTAATGTTATTTGATTGTGCCCTCGGTATGGTAATTGGCAAAATATTAGTTTATTATATTATAATATTATATATTAATATATCAACTGTAGCTTTCATAGCGAGCAAAACACTTTATCTCAAAGTGCCACTTTAATTGTCAGCAAATCAAAATCAGAACAAGCAAGGCTTTTAGGGTTGCTTGGAATGCAAGTCACTCTGTCCACGGCTGAGTTGAGTTGTGAACTCAGCAATTTGAATACACAATTAAATATAGATTACACAATTGATTGTCGAATATTCATTGACAGCCCTTCTTTAGCATGGAAATGTAACCAATATTATGCCAATGTTACGATGAAATTATTTAATCCAACATACATTTTCATTTGAGTCCAAGTGACATATGACAAAATCAAAATTAGAATTTAGAAAATCCACATTTTAGGTAGCAGATATAATGTGATGTAATGATTTATGCAATTGTTTGAATGTGCAGAATGTATTAATTGGTCAACTGCCCAATTCATACACCTAATAAATAGGGAGCAGAGTTTCACTAGGGTATCCGTTAACTGCTGATAACTGTGGCTGACATGAGCTAGCCAGCTCAGTTAGCAGTGCAGCTAGCAGGATTTATTAGCTGACTTGACTCTGCTCAGACTGAAAGTTTGGGGCGTGTTGGTGTTTGTTTATACCACTAGCACAGAGCCTCGGACCACCAGAAGGAGGAGGTTTTCAGTCGAGAGATGGGAGACCCATGTTAAGGGCTAGGTGGTTAGCATGCTACATAACGTCAAACTTCATATTCTGTTGATTTTTTTAGTTCACTTTTGAATCTTTCAAAATAAAATTCCCCCGAAAAATTCCCTTTAACTATATAATTTCACAAATGATAAAGGGATATTTCTATTTTTTATTTTGTATCACATCATGTGCAGATGAATGGCACATACACTTCCACAATCAGAAATAGTGACTGCTAAGATGTGACTCATTCAACCCCTAAATCATAGTTTAGATGTGGTGTAAAGCTTTTTTGTTGTTTTTTTTGCTCCTACAGAAGCCACATGCGTAAGTCACGAACCCAGAAGAGGACTGTGATGAGGGATGCCCAGGGGAAGCACGTGCACCTGGAGCGTCTGGACGACACCCCAGACGCCCTGCAGCCCGACGCACTGCAGCAGCACCTGCACCAACTGCTCCGACGCTACTGTGAGGACGACAGGGAGGAGGGGGAGGAGGACGGAGATGAAGAGGAGGAAGGAGACGATGAGGAGGAGAATTTTGACTAAGCAGCTGCTTCCCCACTGATCCTCTCCATACATCATCCGCTGAAGCCTTTGGTGATGTACGCTTCCTCAGATCAGGATGTTCCAGATCCCCTTCCTGTTATCCTCGCCGATCACTGGATTAAAGTTTTTCTATTGTCCTCTTTTTGTCAAATGATGGAACAGTACATTGTGCTTTAACACTCTTCCTTCCCTCACATTGTGTTTCATTTGCTCTTTTTGTGACCAAAGATAGCACCCTTAATTTTTTTGTCGGATGATGGTTTTTGTTTTTACCTTTTTGGCTGCTGTGGTGTGATAACGGTACGACGCACTAAATGTCGATCAAAGTCTAAGGGGGGCATCTCGGACGTTTCGCCTCATGCACGGCCTCTTCTTGAAGAACTCTTGTAAACATTTGTAAATAGGAGGAGATGAAAAAAAATCATGCTTGGACCGGGGAAAAATAATTCCAAAAATTCAAAGCATTTAATACATTAGCCCACCTTAACCTGCTGTACATGCACCGATTCAGCTGGAGAATGGCCACCGTACAGATGAGATTAATGTTACATAGAGAATAAATTGGGAGGATTGAATGTGTGTACTATCATGGACTCTTTATACAGCCAAACATCACCCTGCTGATCTGTTTACAAAGGTTGTGTGATCACACCTTTTGTCATCCCATGATGCATCTGCCCTTATTTTTTGGTTCATGAGTCTGCCCTTTCAAGGTGTGTTTGTGCACTGTTATCTGTCACATAGCTGCCACCTCTGTGCATGTATATACAATGTGTTTAATGAGAAAGAAAGTAGTGTCGAGGGTTGTTCTGATGCAGTTCAAGCACTTACCCCACTGTCCTTGTAGCTCTTGTCCTACACCTTCACATGTGCTGCTTGCTCATATAATTGTCCTACATGAAGCCTCTTAAGGGATAAGACTGGCTGAATTTTTTTGTCTTGTCAACGAATCCCATGCGCAGAGCCAAACCAACAATTAACGGATCCTACTAACTTGTATTGTGTATCTTCTTCCTCTGTGCCATATAGCTCCATTGTTGTCCAAAAACTATTGAAAACACATCAGGGATTCAAATTTTAGGGTGTCTTCTGTGGCTCTGGAAGAGCTTTGATAAGTCCTACAAAGTAACCCTGATGATGTCATAGTGATGTGATTAGGGTTATCTCAGCTTGGGCTTGGAGAAAAATTATTTAACAGAGAGCCAGTGAGAGCCATTGTTCCAAAATGTGGGTATGTATCAGGTACGGAAGTTCTAATGAAAAAATGCTACTGAGTTGCATTGTGGGAAATGCATTGGAGGATTTAGGATCTGGGGTGTGTTTGATGTAGCCGTGTTGGTGTTGTTCCTGGAACACCATAGTTAGTGATGTTCTAGAGCCAGCATTAAAACTGGAACCGAGCTAGAAACAAGCGCAACTTCTCCCACGTGTATATTTTTCCAATCCTCATTCCGAAATTTTGAATTTTTCACTTTCAGTGATGGCTCTCTTGCAACATTAATTATGGCGTTGATGGGACACCAACACGGAGATATCAGACTGTGCAAGGTCATTAAACATCCTCTTTGTGTGTCTCATTATTAATGTTTTATAAATTACTATTTCTCTTTTATACCACATCATGGCTCATATCAGTGAGAATAGAAGTCTTTATTTCAATGATTTTTCTTTTGTTATTGCTGCCTATTGTCTTTAACCAAGTAACGTGTTTTACCTGTGCTTAATTTCTATTTAATCATGTGTGATGCTGTAAATCAGTCGCTCTGTGTCTTGCAGAAACTATATTTTGATGTGAGCTTTATTTATACAATTGACATTTTCCCTAAAGCATTTAGGATACTTAATTATTTCTTCAAATTACAAGGCTTTGACCACTGTTCGACCCGCATACACTGTCCTGCTACCCCAAATATCCTCGAGATCAGAATGTGTGAAAAACGCGCTTCTTGAAATAGTCCCCAACAAAAGCACTTTCTTTTGTGTTTGTGTAACATTTGTTTTAAAAAGTGACTTTTTTTAATGACGCTATATTTGTTAGTTGTCTGTAAAGTGGTCTATCTTCAGTAGGAGCCAGTGAGGCCGAGTGGTAAGGAGGTCAGAAAAATATTGGAAGATGCATTATCACTTTGTTGGTTTTTGTCTTTTCATGGGGTTTGTTGACAATAAGAAAATATGAAACAACACCAGACTTATCCTTTAGGGTTATAGACACCACCCATAACATACAGACACTTTCCTTTCATTAATGTTGTCGATTTTAACTTGTTGATTCTTATCACTTCTATCCAAGGAATGAAAACATCAGCTTGAAACTCCAAGCAAAAGCAGATTTGCCTCAACGTCACTTATCACATACATACCTATTTATTTATTGCCGTCCATTTGTGATCCCTGTATACTCCGAGCTGATCTAAGCTGAGAGTGGCTTAGCGTGTGGTGTGTGTGTTTGGGTGTGTGTTTGAATGTGTTGACAAAAGCTTAAAGTAAAAAACAAGTGAAGACTTTTTTTTTTTTTTTTGCCACCGTAGACGAACAGGATTTGATTGGAAATGTGGTTGAATTGTGTACAGACTTCTGTTTTTGTGTTCATCTTACAGCTGAGACTTTATCTATGTAATAACACGATCCTCACGTTGCCATTTACTTTGAGTGTGATCTGGTGGAAGAATAAAAGAAATGTCAAAAAGAGACCGTTGATTTGATAAATGAGCATCTTGTTTCCATGGTGATAACAAATATATTAACAGTGCAATTATCTATGCGGGCATGTATGACTTATTACTGAATAAATAAATAAACCTGAAACGCTAACAAGGCATAGCAGCTGCAGTGTGTACATGGCAGAACAATAAACTGTAAATGTGTCAAATGTGAAGTGACGTCATTCTTTCTTTCTAACAGCAGCCGGAAGGAGTTATAGGTAAAAATATATGACATTCACTGCTAAGAGTTATTGCAGATAGTTTAAACATTGAGGAAATAATGTCACATGTGAGCAGAGCATTGCTTTTGTGAAGTTAATGAAGGTCATAATTCGTAATTAGGTCATTAGTCATAGGTCGTGATGCTATGTGCTGTATCATGGGCAATTCCTACAAGTCTGGTTGCCTCTGATATTTATATTTTGGGGGACCATGGATGTCTGTACCAAATATCCCCTAAAATCAAATGTACATTTAGGACAGAGGGGTGGACCAACAAGACCGACTGACAGATGGTTCCGTCCATGAACCAAAATGTCCAGTGATGGCAATGTCCGAGCGGGCCTCCACACAAGGCCGGGGGGAGATCCGTCAACCCCCACCACAGATCCCGAGCGCGGGTCCGGAGCAGCCTCAACGAAGCCCTCCGCCTCACTGGAAGATGTGAAGGCTCTGTACTGTTCACCATCCTTGACCTTCAGCGTGGCCGGGTAGATGAGGAAGAAATCCAGGCCTTCAGCTTGCGCAGCTGTCATAGCCTGGTGCATGGCCTGGTGGCGCTTGACGGTGAAACTGCTTAAGTCCGGTGAAAAGCGAATCTTCCATCCGTTGATGGAGAGATGGAGATTGACATCGCCTGTTGCAGTCCTCCAGGTCTGCTAACTTAGCTTCCATAGCATGCAGGGTTTGGCTGTGGTCTTCTTGCATATCAGAGTTAGCCTCGACCGTGGTCTTCAGTACCTTAACGTCTTCTCT
>OMLP01001435.1:0-18454 GCA_900302685.1 Spondyliosoma cantharus
ACGAAGCTGCCGCGCCCGGCTTGACTCCGCAGTGCGCCGAAGCTGATCGCGGCCATTTGTAATTTGTAACACACTATCTGCTGCTAGGGGATGGAGCCTGATGTCAGGTTAACAAGGGGGGTGCTTTTTGGTAATTTTGCTAACAAGGGGGACGCCCCCCCCCCCTCAAAAATTACATTGTAAAAATCAGAGCCGGCCCAAGCCTTTTGGGGGCCCTAAGCAGAATTTGATTTGGGGCCCCCCTCCCAAATTCTGAATTTGGTAGATGTCATTTCCTGTATTCTGGTGCCTTTTTGGGATGGCCAGCTCGAGAAGGGCAATACCTAAATTCGTTCAGATTCACAGCCTTTTGCTTTTTTGACTTATTGAGGCAGTGACTTCACCTCTTGGGTCATTCAGGCTCATTCAGTAATCCATCCTTGCTTTGTCTCTGCACGTGAGGTGTCTAGTTTATGCGCATGACTCAAATGCTGGCAGACACGGCATTTGTAGGCAGGTATATTGATCATGAAATCATCTTGTCTTGAATTATTCATTCATTCATTCATGTCCCAGGGGGCCCCAAACAGTTAGTTCGTTAGTTAGCTTAGTTCGCTTATGCCTCAGGCCGGCTCTGGTAAAAATGTTCTCATTTTGAACGTGGTAAGGACAGGACACTTGGACATTAACAGTGGACAATGAGAGACGTCTTAAAAAAGACTTCTTGAGATGGTTTTGCTCAGTGGGAACCTTTGCCTTGTCTGGCACTTGCAGCTCCGACAGGTTGCACAGTGCTGTGATTATATCGTCCAACCTCAACAACCTTTTCCAGCTGACCCTGACTCTGACCTTCAGAGAGATGTGTGTGTGTGAGACATTCTTCAAGGTTGCTGTTGTCTCTAAATAAGTCTCGGTTAGTTCTGTCAGCCAAAGTTTGAAGACTACTTCCCACTTTTCCTATTTTTTGTGCGTGCAATAAAACTATGGAGGCGATGCAGCTGAGCTTCAACAGTGTTTCCAAATGATTCACATATTTTACATTTCGCATGAACTTAACCTGCTTCTTAAGAAAATGCTCCGCCCCACTCAACAAAATCCTTCTTTTTTTCTTTTTTTTTTGCAACATTCCCCATTTTGCAGCGGGGGCTGCACTTTCTTCTCTCCAGGAGCTGTGGCTTTGAAACAAGAAAACATGATGGAGATGTATTTACTTTCAATCATTTTAGCAACTATCCTCATTATACCATTCACCCTCAAAACTTTCTACCCGTATGTCTGGATGGATCTTCTGTATTTCAGGGATCTACTGCGGATTTTAGCGAGGTTCGTGTCGAGGCGAAGAAGGAGACCCCTCTTCTTTGTTTTGGATCGCTTCTTGGAGCAGAGCGCAGCGCATCCGGACAAGTTGTTCATTGTGTTTGAGAAGGAGGCTTACTCTTACTCGTACACTGATAAACGGAGCGATAAAACAGCCAACGCGCTCCGGGACCAGCCTGGGTACCAAGCTGGGGACACCGTCGCGCTTTTCATGGGGAACGAACCCGCCTTCATGTTCACCTGGCTGGCCTTGGCTAAGTTGGGCTCGCCTGTGGCTCTGCTCAATCACAACATCCGCTCCAAGTCTCTGCTGCACTGCTTCAGCTGCTGCAAGGCCAAAGTGTTGATCGCTGCGGCAGGTTCGTGCGTAATGAGAAAATCTGCTGAAAGTTGGTTAATAGAAGTTATTTCAGCTGCTGACTTCAGCCATCAGGCTGGATGTGTTGACAGCTGTGAAACTGGTTTCTGCCTTCAGTTGAACCTGTGACAGTAGCTCAGGCTGTCCTCAGAGGAAGTCTTTCCCCCAAATCTTATTTAATTAGAAGTTTGCAAATAAATAAACGAATACAAGTTTTAGATGGTCTTGGTGTAGTTTAGTTTAGGGAAGTATTTCCATCGCAGTAGGCTCAGTAACTGCTACAGATGATCTTGGGACTGAACTATTCAAGAATTCAAGGATTCAAAGGCTTAATTGTCATAATCAGAAGTAATATACAGATTAATATTCTTGTTTCACAATGTTTCTGCCAGGTTTTAATCATTTTAATTATACTAAAAATTCAGAAAAGAATGAATACGCAAACATGCATTGATATCCTCTCACCACTCGCATACGTTCATACAAACTGAGGTGGACTGTTGCAAAAAACATGAAGTGAGTGAGTGCAAAATACTTCAGTTGAATTAAAAGTCCAGTGTGCAGAATTTTGGAGGATTTAAGAGGATCTATTGGCAGAAATAGAATAGAATATTAATTTTATAAATATGTTTCCATCACTGATGGAGTGTGCATAAGTAAATCTGCTCATGTACCATACTGTAATACAAGTACACGGTACTTGTGCTTTACTTTAGTATTTCCATTTCCTAATATTTATACTTTTTACTCCTCGTAATCAGCCAGGTCAAAAATCAGTCGACTCAAAGTACACAGTATCTACATACGGCCACAAACCGCCATGTTTCTACAGTAGTCCAGCAGGGACAAACCAAACACTGAGTCTACAGAGGGAATATCAAGTTTTTCACATTGTTTGCTACCACAATAACAAGATGTGAGTTGTGTTTTGTTTGTTGCCATCTGCACTCTTACCACTAGATGCCACTAAAGCCGACACACAGGTTCTGAACGTAAATATTTTACTCTTTGGTGAAAAATGTAGATTTCGGTTCCTTTTGTTAGATGAAAAATGGTGTTTCTGTTTCAAATTGTCCTCGGGTATTTCAATCTGTATTTTTAAAGGCGCAATATGTACGATTTTTAGTTGAAAACTTCTAAAAAATAAACGAAAATGATCAACAGAATGTGAAAAAATAGCAGTTTCGGTATCGTGATGTCTACGCACTGTGTTGCAGAGATATTTACTGAAGTTAGCATGCTAACCCGTGAGCTGCAGTCTGTCCGGTCCAAAGCTCCAGTACCATCAGTGTAAACACCAATGCTGTTTTTCCAGTAGCACGTTTGGCCCCGCCGAGTTGAGCCGAGCCGAGCCACAGTTTGCCGGCAAGCAGGTCCAAGCTGTGGCTGCCCGGCCTGCGGTGACGACTCACGACTGCAGCCAACCCATAACAAGCACCAGCCTCCCCTAAAATAGATACTCAACTCATGTCTGTGCAGGAAACCTGAGAGAAAGACGTTTTTAAAAGGCAGTTCAGAACTCTGTACTTTTGTAGCTTGTAACTGAATCTCTTTAGTTTCACTCGTACTTTCAGACATCTGCTGTGTTTGACTGTTTCATCGTGTTACTGCTGCTGAAAACACAGTGTTTCTTGTATTGCTGCGTCATAATAAAAGCTTTTAAATGACTAAATAATGGGGGGCTTTTATTGTGAAGAAGTTATATAGTAAATCAAACAAGTCTGTAACTGAATTTGCGGAGCCACTTTGTTGGTCGACAGGCCAAATCTTAGCTCACAGTATTTTATCAGAGAAACTGCTAACTGTAGCTGCATTTAACTGCTAGGTAGCTTGGTTAGCCAACCATGTAGCGGCCTGGACTGGGAGCTTGGAGCACCAGGAGAGTGTTGGTGTTTACACTGTTAACACTTGGGCGCTTTGGACTGGACATCTTACATATTGCACCTTTAAAAGTACAGGGTGAAATACTTGAATACATTTTCAAACCGAACCGACATTTTTCATCTAATAAGCCCGGACCTGTCGGGTCAAAAGCTCCTGTGTTAGCAGTGTATAGACCAAAACTCCTCTGGTGCTCCGAGCTCCCAGTCCGGACTGCTACATGCACGGCTAACCAAGCTAAATAGCTAACAGCAGCTACAGACAGTGGTTACTCTGATAAGAAACTGCCCCCTTTTGTTTGGAATATAAATTAGGTATTTTCAGAGGTCTCAAATTATACTTTGAGGTTATGAAACACCTTGTAACGAACTCAGGGATGCAAACAGTATTTTTAATCTTATAACCCTAACCCTCCCATAGTTGGCTGTTCATCTTCTGGTCTCTGTGTTCAGATAAACTGTTCTCCAGACCTAAAGATGGAGGAAGCTGGAGACAAATAGTTGATTGTTGAGTCTCATACTCAGGTTGTTCACTACCAACCCAAAGCGACCCTGAGAATGAGACTCAACAATCAGCTATGTTTCTCTAGATTCACTTCCTCCACCTTTAAAATCTCAGTGTCAAAGTTGAGCTCATGAGGTTTTTGGTCGCCCGTGGAGCTGCATACTGTATGTCACTGCCAGTGTTTAGGCAGGTCTGCATTTTCATGTAAAACTAGTATGTTATGATTGTGCTGTATGTCCCCTTCCAGAACTGAAGGAGGCAGTGGAGGACGTGCTGCCTTCACTGGTGGAGCAGGGAGTCACCGTCCTCCTGATGACCAAACACTGTGACACACCTGGAATTGAGAGCTTCTCCGACAAAGTGGACGAGGCATCGGACTCGCCGCTCCCTCGATCCCTCAGATCACACGTCACATTCAAAAGCCCTGCAGTTTATATTTACACCTCTGGGACCACAGGTATTAAAGCGGCTGCTCCCGTGGCGTAAACATATTGGTCCTACAAGTATTCTCCATCTGTCGAGCAGTCTGTGTCTTGTTGTGTTTCAGGTCTCCCAAAGGCAGCTGTGGTCAATCAGAACCGCCTCCTAACAGCTCTGGCTATTTTATCATCCAACGGTGTCACGTCTAGTGATGTCATCTACGTCAACCTGCCTCTGTACCACACAGCTGGATTTCTTATAGGATTTATCGGCGCCATCGAGACAGGTGGGCCCAGTGAGATGTAGCTTAGACAGTCAGAAAGTCAGACAAGAATGTAAAACAAATACAACTTTGTGAGATCCCTTGCAGACCAGTGCATAATTTACTGACCTAACAATGAATCGTTAGGTTGTATAAACACGTAAATAACTAAGCGATACGGATGTTTTTATGTTCATGATTTTGTAACTTTGCAAAGACTCTTGAGTATTGTTTTCAGGCCGAACTGTTGTACCTTCAAACTCAAAAGATCTGCGTCAGTGGTGGTGCCACAGTTTGCTACACATTCATCAGTCACCGAGTGGACTACAGCAGGCTACAGGTCGCACTGTCCATCCTAGTCTTTAAACAAACATGTAGCATTGAGTTCCGTAAACAAAACTTCATGATGACCATAATCAAACTAAAGCAAATGACTCGCCAGAATAAATGTTAGCTAAATACGTTTCTGCAAATCCACAGATATCCTCGCTTGTCACAACGCCGTGCTTATGCTCTGGTTATTGCACCAAAATCACTTGGTTTGTTTTGAAATACCTGTTTTGGCCGCCACGATCGGAGATGGAGATGGTCCGACCTGCTCCAAAAGAAAGCTGGTTTTAGCTGCCACAGAAACGTCTCGACATGTCCAGAGGTCTCCTTAAAGGACCCGTTTGTAAGAAAAGTTGTTTTTTGAGTCTCATTCTCAACTCTTCAAATACTGACACTTTAGGATGGTAGCCGTCAGTATTTGACGAGTTGGGAATGAGGTTTAAAAAAAATTACTTTTCTTACAAACAGGTCCTTAAAAAATACCCTGACTCAGCCGTCTGGCGGCCTTGTCTCTTGTACTAACGCCACCATCATCCTCCCACCTCCAGATGTGAAAGGTGACTACTAAGCAGACAATGGGAACGTGATATGCCACATTTGGTACAAACTGGTACATCGTTGGCACCACTGTTGCAAAACAACTGAATCGCTTTCTGTTTTCCTCAGAGTGCAGGACAGATGGTCACAAAAGAGTTGATAAGAAGTTGTGAGTGCCGACCGTGGCTGATCCAGGTTCAGTTTTAACGTCGTAGATTGTTGACATTTAAATCTTCTCATGAACTGATGGATTGAAGTGTTTTTTTTAAATGGTTTAAGAAAATTCTTCTGCTACTTAAAGGGCAACTCCACCTGTTTGCCACATTAAAGTGACCTGTAAATACACTTCAATGTGTAAAATTGGTGGAATTAATCTTTAAGACGAATAAACAATTGAAAAGACCATTTCATTGCCTGAAAAAAAGCACAAAATCTTTTATATAATATAAACTAACTACATATAAGATAACTTTTTTCAGATGAGTGCTTCGTACAGCGACAATAGTTAACGTGCAGCGATTCGTCAGACTGGTTCCAAATCAGCTCTGAATCATTTAAAATAATTACTGACCTTGCCACATGCAGTGACAAGTCAGAAGTCCCTCACTGGTTTCCCACTGAGGATTAATTGTATTTCATGCCGGAGGTATGATTTTAATCTACTCCTGCACCGGGTTCTTAAAGATTTTTCTGATTCATAAAAGTGGCTCCCTGTTGTGAGGCTTTCGTAAGTTTCTCACACTTGACCGAGACATGAGGCGACTGCTGCAACACCGTGAATTGAAAAGTGATGCCGCCCTCCCTCTGGTATTCCTGCTGCTGTGAAACTGAATGAAAGGGTCTTTTGTCACCGCGAGGCAGTAATCTGAACAGAGCCGGGTCTACCCAAACCAGATTACCTCCTCTTTTGAACAGCTTTTTTCTAAACAGGCTAAAGTTCACACCACGTGTAGTCTCTTGGTAGGAAGCTGTTACAATACATATTAGTAGAGATCAAATACTGCCTTCACAATACTGTTGGCTTGAGTTTTGGAAAAGTGTCACAATAAACTGCATCGTTAATGCAGCAGTGCTATTTGCAGATCAATTCAAAACGTAACACCAGAAAGTTATTGGCCAATACTTATCACGAATAAAGGTAAAATCTTTGCTTTAATGTAAATCAGCTGTTTCTCTACCTGTATAACTGAATATCTAGACGTCTGTATCATCTGTTTTTCTAATGATTAGCCCTAATCAAGTGATTTTTGCCGTCTTATTTTGAAGGGTCGACTATCATCCTGAAGAGGAAGTTCTCTGCCTCTCAGTTTTGGGATGACTGCAGGAAGAACAGTGTGACCGTCATCCAGTACATAGGAGAGGTGATGCGTTACCTCTGTAGCACACCGAAGGTACAATTATTTAGCTGTTTCCACTTCTTCACACAAAGTTGTTGTTACTGCAAAACTTAAAAGTAAGCAGTACTGGAATACTCCAGTGTTGTCTAAGTCGGAGTTTTGCAGATAAAGTATTTTGAAGTCCAATCATTTGAAGCTGCTGATTCTGCCCTTTAGTTAAGTATTCTTTATTCCGGTTTAGCTCATTTGGTTTTCTTTGTGTGGAAAAAAAGCCTCTGCAGCAGCGTCTTGATCATGTGACAGTTGAAACTCTCAAGTGAAACCTTAAACCGATGGCAGTCTTAAAGGGTTTGCATGACATTGAAGTGATTCTGCCTCTAATTCAGGGGTAGAGGAACATGAAGAGATAAACCTTGGGGACACATTCAGGGTAATATACATATTTTGTAATAGATAATAATATATATCACCCTGAAAACTCCCACTTAAGACAAAGGTTTTTGTTTTTAATCTTACTAAATTGAACACATTTGCATACATTTCCAGACAGAAATCTGAACACTGGATAAATCCATAAATCAGAAAATACTGTCAACAGCAATAAAGATTAGATAGATAGTGACAAAGATATGTAACAGAGGCAGGAAACTTTATTTTCTAAATGACATCAGGACTATAAAACAGTGAACTTTACAGGAAATGTGATAATCATATATTACCTAAGGCATCTTTTTCCGCATTACAATCTCTAAAATAACAGGGGTTTTTTTATCAGTGTATATCTGACAACATATAGGCCAATAGGGACGGCATTCCAAGCAAAAATGATATTCAATAATCGGCAGGAACCATTTCATTACTCAAATATCTGATATTCATATGTCCTGTAGTATATAGCGACATGAGCTCATGTGGAACATACTGTGGTACACTTATTTTACCAGGCGCAGGATAAAACAAGGGGAAAAACAAAAGAAGATATATTCTTTTAGACAAAACCAGTCACATGAACTATTCAACTTTGTCAAATTTAACAATTACTTGAAAATTTGAAGATCATGACCCATCCCAACCATTATGTATGTATGTATTATAAATCAGGCTATGAATTATATATAAACAAGACTCTGTAAAGACCTTCAGAGTATAGATAGGAATAAAACTGGAAATGTTGGTGTAGTGGTTAAGTGCTGCTGAAGTGGAGATTTCGGCATTAGAGTCTGAGAGAAAACTAATTTTGAGAGGACAGCTGAATTGTAAAATTCAATACCCAGTTGACTACTTAGGTCAAGACAAATGTTCTCATACTTTATGTTGAAAGGTGCAAATGAGGCTCACTTATTAAATATCAACTAATTTGCACAATTTTCCATCGCAGAAATCTGAACGAAAATAAACACCTAAATGTGTATTTTGCACATTTGCCTGAAGCCTCATATTTAAAGATATCTGTCCAACATGTTGAAAGATTGCTCCACACATATCTTAACCGTTATCTTTTCACTGAATGCTAGATTTTCAGTTTTTTAGAAGGATTGCAGCTCGAACAAGCTCACACAGTATCTTTGGCAGCGCGCTGTGGGCACCGCGCTGCCTGTTGACCATCTTAACCTCTGTAAAACTCAAGTGCACTCGAGACATCTGCAGACACAGAGCACTGTGAACCGGCTGCAGCAAGCTGCCTTCAGAGTCTAGTCAGATCTGAACTTTCCAAATCTGTACATTCCCACTGCGGAGCACAGCTGGTTTACCAAAATAGAAATCATTAAATCTCAACTATCGGGTTCCTGTGCGTCATTATCTGTAGGGGTTTGAAACGCAGGGGACATTATGGATACATGCGAACCTGAATCACTGATGTACTCGATAACCATTTTGAAGTCTAGAATGATTGCATACTTATGAAATCACCTAAAGATGTATCTCCTGTTATTAGGAGTAAACATTCTGCTTACATGTATGGCCATTCAGAGTATCTAATTGCATCACATGAAGTGCAGTGTCGATTTACTGCGTGACCCCTGCAGCGGGAAGAGGAGGTGGTTTGACTGTATCTGGTCACTTCTAGGAATAGATGCTGGCCTTTACTGAGGGAGACCATATCAAGTAACTTGGCAGCCAAATCTCCCGGGACTATAATATGTCACTTGAGGGTTGCATTTGTCACAGTGAGTGGTATTTATTTTACAGTATTTGTATTGGTTTAGAGTGGCTTATATTTTGAAGTCACACAGAAGTATTTTAGCTACTTTGAACTTGTTTCTAATGTCAGATTCTTACACATAGACTGGGGTTAGGCATGTTCGATCAGGATTTCTAATTGAGGGCCTAATTACATGATTGATGTGTGTTTATTATAAACATTGTAGACACATTCTGTAGTACAGAAACTTGTGTAAAAAAAAAAAAAGACTCTGGTCAAAGTATTGATTCAACTTCTTTACTCAAGTAAAGGTAACAAAGTAACAGGCTCTGAAATATACTCAGAGTATCAAAGTAACAAGTTTCCCTCTGAAGACATTTCTATGGGCCATTTCTGTGCAGAGCTGTCACATTAAGATAATTCAGAGACTATTAAAGTTAAAGGTAGAATCAGTAGGATTTGTCCCAGCTGTTCCTAAACACACCACAAAGATAGATGATTGTTGAGTCTCATTCCCAGGACGTCACATAGCCACTTGTTGGGTTTGTAAAGCGTCCCGAGCAGCAACAAAGTGAGAAAATAAGAAAATCGGGGCAGAGGGCTGCAGGGTCTCTGCAGTGAGACACTCCTTTCCTCCCCGTTCCCTCTCCGTCTGATTCTGTCTTGTTACATCTTTTGTGTCATTTCATCTCGCTAAGTCTGCCATGCGTGATGTGCACTGATAGGTGGAAATCGGTCTTGTGATGTTGGGGAGGCGGCGTGCAATGAGGCAAAGTAAAGATAATCCACAATTCCCCTCAAATGCATCAAACTAAAGCAACAAGCCTGTTTTGAAGACATAAGGAGGAGAAGGTACAGATATTTTTGGAGGGAGAAACAGTCAGAAGTTGTCAGAAAAATAAATACTCAAGTACAGATACCTGAAACATCTATTTAAGTACGGTAACAAAGTATTTCCACTTCATTACTTCCCACCTCTGAGTCTCATACTTTATTAATACACAAAGTTTTTAAAGATTGTACAGTTTTTATGTTAGTTAATTAGATTTCTTTTCTCTGTTCATGTTTCAGTTGATTCATCTTCTTTACATTTCTATTGCTTTATGTATTCCCACAGTTTTCTTATTTTACTGATTTAGCTTTTTTATTATTTTTCACTTTTTTTTAATCTAAGCCTCCTATTTTTGCGTTTCTTGGTGTCCAGGATGTTTCGTCCATGTTTTATACTCTATATGTCACATTGTTAATGAGGCCTCCACCTGAATGTATTCTGAGGGTTGAGTGACTGAATTAGGTATGGCATAATTTATTTCTTGCAAAATGCTTAATCGGTTTGTTTTTCTATGTGTATGTGAAAATGCAGAGAGAAAATGACAAGGAGCATAAAGTCAGACTGGCCATCGGTAACGGTGTGAGGGCTGAGATCTGGAGGGAGTTCGTCAGTCGCTTTGGGAACATTCAGATCAAAGAGTTTTACGCCTCCACTGAGGGAAATGTGGGATTTATCAACTATGCAGGAAGAATTGGAGCTGTCGGACGAGTCAACTTCTTACATCGGGTAAGAGTTAGATCAAAACAACATTTTTGTTTTGGGTATTGTTTCCGTGTTTTTTTTTGCAAATATCTTTATTGAGTTGTTGAGACGCAATAATTGTCCATCTGTAGTTTGTCATTTCTGTTTTAATTCACAGCCATTTCATTCATGTGTGTAAACAAAAAAAAAGTGTTACAGTACTTGAGGCTCACTTACCAAAACTTTTAGAGCTTTCAACCACATCTCCAGGTGGCAAAGTTGGAAGGGGAAATGTAGTTGAAAGCAAGTAAGAAAAAAAGAGAGGAAAGAGTGCCTAAAATCTCTATTCAAGTACGAGTACAGTTACATTACTGTAAATATCACTTCAATTATCAGATCTGATAGTCAACATTTTTCTTATTATTGAAATCAGTGTTTTGTTTTGTTTTTATTTTACTGTGGATAAAATTAATGAACGAAAAATCTGCTACTTTGGCTCTGATGCAGCATCTGGGAAGTAACTAGTAACTTTAAAAAGTTAAAAGTAAAAAAGTTCAGTATTTGTGTATGTGGTGAAGTATAAAGTTTGTTTAAAATGGAAATACGTAATAAGTAGTGCAAATTGTACGTAAGTATAGTTTTTGATTAAATGTACTTGATTACATTCTACCACCGAATAAATAACATGTTAATTCTGTCTTTTAATCTGCTGTAAGAAGTGTAAAGATATAATCTGATGTCTGTGCTTCCTCCTACAGAAGCTGTTTCCCTACACGCTCATTCAGTATGACACAGAGCGCGATGAACCTGTTCGAGATGCTAACGGCCTCTGTGTGGAGTCGCCCACAGGTGAAGAAACTTCTGCAAATGTTAATATGAATCTCGTGTCTACTCCTTTGATATCAGGACTTCAGTAATGATACAAGCAGGCTGTTAACAGATAATAGATAACAGTAAAGTCATGTCTCTTGGCTTTTTCTTGAAGGAGAGACGGGACTGCTGGTGTCGAAGATCACAGACATCGCTCCTTTTGTCGGCTACGCCCAGAATGAAGAACAAACGGAGAGGAAAAGACTTCGCAACGTTCTCAAGAAAGGAGATCTTTACTTCAACAGCGGGGACCTGATGAAGATCGATAACGACAACTTCATTTACTTCCAGGACCGTGTAGGTGACACATTCAGGTACAGAACGCCTGTGCACCATTGTTTGATTTGAGGATAATTTTCTTTTTTTCCTACAGAATAATTGTTTATAGTTTTTCCGCCACACCAAATGAAAGACTTGAACAAATAGAAAATTAAATATCACAAGGTAATTTACAATGGATCAAGGATAGATCCATAAACCTGAGTAATCCGATCACTTCTGCTCTATAGGCAATTAAACACAGACCTCAGTGAAACAAACGGATACAACTTTTTTACACACAAACATCTTCATATATAACAGACGCTGAAATAACAAGATGGCCCAAATAGTTAAGAATTTGCTGAAGCCAGTGTTTCACAAAGTATTTTAAGTTTCTCCTGACTCTACAATTCACAAAATTGAATATTTTGTCAAGGGAGTCTGGTGACTTTCTCCACAGGCGTCAAAGAAGTGGCCTAAATTGGTTACTTTTGACATGTTAATTGTAAAATGTTGTCTTTTCAAAAATCTAATATAAATGTTGAATTCAGTCCTTTAGAGCAACTATTGTAATGCATTTGCGGTTCAGACATGAGCTCTTACCGTGCAAAGAGAGGCTCTGTTTCTGTTCCCTCACATGCACAGACTTGACTTTCATCTAAAAAAACAACAACAAAAATAACAAAGAAACAAATATATAACTGTTATAAAGTTTCAAACGTGTTTCAGGTGGAAAGGTGAGAACGTGGCCACAACTGAGGTGTCTGACATCCTGACGATCAGCGATTGTTTCAAAGAAGCCAATGTTTACGGAGTCCAAGTGCCAGGTGACGGCCATTTTCTCTGTGCATTCGACCTGAGAACAGAACATATAAGAGAGATAATAATCTGGTGATTAGTTTGTTAATGAAGATCGCTTTGTCTGTTTTGCTTGTAGGTCATGAGGGGCGGATCGGGATGGCAGCTGTCACTGTGATGGAAGGTGCCCAGTTTGATGGAAGTAAAATATATGAGCATGTGGTCAGCTACCTGCCCTCATACGCCCGACCTCGCTTTATCAGGATACAGGTCATTTTATTTCACACACTTAACTGCATTGTTCTGTCCTGAAACATGTAAATAACAATGATTGGGATCACTGTTTCTGCCTGTCCGTCAATAGTTTGCGTTACTTGTCCTCCTTCCAGAATGCCGTGGAGGTGACGGGCACTTTCAAGCAAATGAAGGTGAAGTTAGTGGAGGAGAGTTTTGATCCAGGACGTATCCAGGACCCTCTTTACATCCTCAATGATAAGGAGAGGAGTTACATCCCACTGACAGCTCAGGTCTACAGTGGCATCTCATCAGGAAACATCAAACTCTGAGGAGCATCTGTGCACGCTGCATTGGTACTTTTAATAATGGACCTCCAGTGACTCAGTGAATAAACAAATGTGTTTTACTTATACTGATAACGTTTGTGTTTTTTAAAGTAATATGCAGACATAAATGCATTTACTCAAAGATGGGAGTCAGAAGTTAAGGATTCATATCAGGAGCCAGAGGAGGGAGTTTTATTATATAGATGATATTTTTAATGGCAAGTAATAATTTAAATAGTATATTTACTGACATGATTCCAGTATGAGAGCTGCTGCTTTCACTTTATCCAGTCCTATTATGGATTATTATGCATTGAAAAATTCTAACAAAATACTTTGCCTGTAGAAAAGATGAGTAGCATGTAAAAAGTAAAAAAATATCTAAAGCAGCACCTAACATGAATTTTATATGGGTATATGAGGCAATATCTGTAAATATAAAATGCTTTTCTAAAAATTAAACTGATTAAACTGAGTTTTTATGTGTATGTCAGATTTTAAGTATAATTTCATGTGTGACGGACAACACAAGGCTGCATCTGATCACTAACGTTAGTTTAATAACGTAGTTGCTACATTGTAACTCGCTTGCGAAACTATGCATCAACTGACCCTCCGATGGATTTCCGACATATTTTAAAAAGGTTTTTAAACAAGGTTTATTTTTACAATGGCCCTCATGTTTGAAATTTCTGTGATAGAAAAAAAATACAGGCGGCGTATTGATCTACTATTTGATGACGCTGTGCTCAGTCAGCGGGCAACCTGCCGGGTTAATGCCCTCCTCCCAGCCAATCACAATCAAGCATTCTTAAACGAAGTAGAATAATAACTTATAATAAAAGATTCACTACCATTTCACAATAAAGAACACAGAGTACAACCTGCACCGGTGGCGCATCCGTACGGGTTGTCCTCATTTATCCTTCTTAGTAAGTTAGCTATCAGTCATTGTCTAGCGTGTTAAGCCAACGTTGCTTTATTTCAACCTAGCTAGCAAGCTAATACAAATGAAACGTCTTCACAAAAAACAGCATTTAAAAAAGATGATATAATGTTACCTTTATATTGGGACTTCTTCTCTTTCTCCTCTTTTGGTAATGTGCACCCGAGGGTGTTGACGGCTGGTTCATCTCACAAAATATCAAAACATAACCTGTCTGTCACTTGACGTGACCGGACCTCTGTGGCACCTGTCTGAGGGGCATCAAAAATTATTAGTTGTTTTTTTTTTCTCCCTCAAGGGTCGCTCTAGGCGACCACCTATATGGCCTATGCCTAGAGCCGCTGCTGTTTAAATTTCAATTTAGGAGTCACAAAAAAATCTTATTATTATGTTCTTCCAGCAAAATTCTCGCCAAGCTCTGGAGTTGGTGGTCCTAGCCTGACCCACCCAAATATTTCTCCAGTCATCCTCAGATATCTCCAGGTCAGATTCCCCCTCCCATTTCTGCTTAACCTGGAAAGTAGAATGGTTCCTGGAATTTTGTAGTCTTTTATTAATTTGTGATATTAAATGTTTACTGTCTTTAGCCTCATACGCATCAGTAAATGTACTGATCAGACTGGAATCCCTATTGTCTGTCTGTTTGATTTCCTTGTTGAAGTAGTCTCTGACCTGGAAATACCTGAATCTATCCTCTCTTCCCAGTCTGTACGATTCAGAGATGCGGGTAAAGAACTGTAGGCCGTCCTTGTCGGCTATAGTCCTCCCAGCCAATCAGTATCAAGCATTCTTAAATGAAGTAGAATAATAACTTATAATAAAAGATTCACTACCATTTCACAATAAAGAACACAGAGTACAACCTGCACCGGTGGCGCATCCGGACAGGTTGTCCTCATTTATCCTTCTTAGTAAGTTAGCTATCAGTCATTGTCTAGTGTGTTAAGCCAACGTTGCTTTATTTCAACCTAGCTAGCAAGCTAATACAAATGAAGCCAAAACGTTGCAGTACTTGGTAAAGATAGCCCCACCCAACGGAATCAAACGCTTTCTCTGCATCTAAACTGATCAGCGCTGATCTTTTATATATTCTTTACAAACTCTATCATTCAATAAGCTGGTATTGGGCCTCTATAGGGTATTCTTCCTTTTATTATCTAAATGCTGAATGGTCTGATCTGGAATATTCTGCGTGGCGAGGGGAGTAGTAGGTAAATGTAGGTGCAGATCCCTCCATATATCTATCATACCAAATTCCCTTAGCATTTTCCGCATGAATACTGAACTTTGATTTCTCCTCTTGTGTAAATTTGTTGAGTCAAGTTTGTGTTGCAATTGGATGTTCAAGTCTCCCCCACAGATTAAAGATCCTGATTGACTCTAGGGGTTATTAAGTCAAATATTTTTTTAATAAATGATCTGTCATGTCCTGGTGGCATATATACATTTAACAGGGTGACTTCTTTGTCATCAATCTTGCCTTTGACTAAGACGTAGCGACCTTCGTTATCTCTGATTTGAGCAGTTAGTTGGAACTGTAACTTGTTTGAGAGTAAAACTGCCACTCCCTTCTCACGCCCAGATTTGTGAGAGGAATAAAATGTGTTCATGAACCCCATCTTTTTTAAATGTTTCATGTTCTAGGTTAGAGAGATGTGTCTCTCGCCAACAAGCCACTTGAATATTTTCCTTTTTAATTTTAGCAATAACTATGCTTCTTTTCACTGGATTATGTAACCCGTTCACATTAAGTGTTATTGTCTTATATTCCTGATAATCCATTTGCTTTGTTTCTTTGTGTCAATGATGGCCTGATGCAACCTGAAACATATTACCCCTGAACTTGGGTGTAAACATCTATTTAAATATGAACAGTCTTTCCACCGGTCCACTCTATCAACAAACCTGCTTACCTCAAGCTAAAAGTCAGTCTTTAAATAAAGGTAAAATAAGAGGAAGGAGAGGATATGAGTTGTTACAAGTCATTTGTTAATTATCGGTTCACCTGATGGGGCTGAGGGGGGTCAGCCGCCTTCAGGCCGTGACATAAGGACTGCGTCCCGTGGTGGTCGCGGACCCAGAGCTCTGTGGCAGCGCTGTATTTTCAGATCGAGCTCGCCAGAGGCAGCCAGCTCTGACTTCAGAAAGTCCATCATTTTATTTTCTTCCTCACCTTCGGGGATGCCATAAATGCGGATATTACTTCGCCGTGACTGAGCCTCCAAGTCTGTCACTTTTGTTTGCATGAATTCCTGTTTCTGTTCCAAATGGCGGAGTGAATCCTCGAGGTCGAGGTTGCGCTCCTCCAGATCAGCCAGATCAAGTCCCCCCTGATATCTACTAGAGCCTTGTTAATTTCGTTCCCGGAGTTCAGTCAGCTCCTTCTTCACGTCCTCTCTCAATGTAGACCGGAATGAGTGCAGCTCACTCTTTACGTCGTGGCGCATCGCCTTAATCTCTGTATGAATACTAGCTAGCAGGCTAGCTTCAGCAGGGTCAAGTCCGGCCGGGCTAGGTGAGCTAGCATTGGCGTTGTCGTCGCTCTCCACGGCTACTTTCTTGAATTTTCCAGATCTTGTGATCACTTTACTTTTAGTTTTAGTGGTTTTGTCCCCTTCCATAGTTTGACAACTGTACTGCCACATTAAAACACTTCTGGGGAATTCATCCGAGTGTTCAGTCAGCCTGCCATCTTCCCTACGTGGCAACCGGAAGTCCTTTAAGTAACAATTTTGAGGTACTTGTACTTAAAGTATACAGGATCCCTGGCAGCTCAGCCTTCGACATCGCCATCCCATGACAGGAAGATCCTCCAGAACAGGGACCCAGACCACTCCAGCACAGGAACCACCGGGAGGGGGTGATGAAGCCACGCCGACCGAGATGGGCGCCTTCAAGTCTCAACCTCCCTGGTTCCTAGATGGTCCAGCCAATCCGCCAACCGTACTCGAATCCCCTTTCCCTCATCCACCAGGCCCTGCTTTCCTATCCTTTCCAAAATCTTCTACCAATTTAAATAAACTACCCTAACAACAAACCGTGGCATGGTCTTGTTAGTGAATACATTTCTGAATTTCTTTTTGTACGTTTACTCCACTACATTTATTTGATAGCTTTAGTTACTGGTTACTTGCACATTTTAAGATTGATCCGGCAATCAAATACTGATTCTGATAATCAGAAAAAAAGCTGAATATCAGATCTGATAATCAGCCAGGCAGGTTGACCCATAGTATTCAGTGTAGGCTATATACAGTATGCACATGTAAATATATATATATATAATTTACTTGTATTTTTGTTACTTAAAGCTAGGGTCTACGATCCTGGAGAGCTAGCAAGATTTGAAAGTGGCACCTCCTCTAAGTTCCACCCCCCCACACACACACAAACTTGAACACGCATCTGGCAGCGGGACTTCTTTCTTTATCCAGAGTCTTTCTCGTCACAGCCTTTTCTGCCTCAGGCTTTCTTTTCCTTGCCTTTTTAGCTGGATGAGCTGTTACAAGTGTTTCACCATTCCCGTTCAGCTCCCGGACCGTGGTCGGGAAGCACAGGGGAGATGATCCTCTCCTGGGCCGAAGTTATGATTACCTTCGGGGTGAACCCCCTTTCACATGTTCGTTGGTCGGTAAAATAATGCCAGGGAGCTTTGCAGTCTTTCGGGGAGCCGTCCCGTTTATTCAAAGACAACTGCAGCATATACTGCACACTTTACCCGCTACTACTGCTGCTCAGTGTGCCCCTCCACCTCCTCACTCCATATTTCTGCAGAGGAGTGTGCTGAATATTTCCGGCATCAGTGAAATGTGACCCGTGCAGGCAGGGGCGCCGCCATGGATTTGGGGCCCCATGAAAAGAAATCTAATTGGGCCCTTGTATAGGCCGGCGAAAAAATGTTATTCCGTTTTATGTCCTACTATGCATTTTAATGATATTTTTGGCTATCATTCCCATATTTGAACAACATGACAGTTACTTGGTTACTGCTCACTGTCTCCCTTGTAGTCCCGCATGTGGGTCTAATTCATCTCCACAGCTGTAGACTCACAGGTGGAGGCTTTGGATTTGGGGTGAATTTTCTCCTCTGTTCCTACTGCAAAGCAGGAAGGTGAGAGTCCCAAACTACTGACCACACATTCTACTTTAGTGCTGAATTTGAACTATATTTTATATACACATACATGGTCCTTTCAGCTGTTTTTAATACATAAAAATCATTCTGAAATAAATATGGATTATAGGCTGATTTTACTTTATAGGGGCTGACAGACAGCTGCTGCTGCTGCTGATGCACTTGACGTATCTGTTTGAACTACATGTTTATTTTAATCATATTCTGCCTCATTGATCATTATGTGAGAAAATAATTTGTGTTTGAATTTCTGTCCTTAATAAATATTTCATTTTCTTTTTTGGGATGGTAAAAAGAGCA